>PVHY01005189.1:0-85376 GCA_004024945.1 Uropsilus gracilis | reverse complement strand
CCCCCCCCCCCCGCCCCAACGCATCGGCGCTAGCTTCCCCCAAGAGAGAGGACGCAGTAGAGTTAGAGAGATCCCGAAGCATCTCCCGGGACCCCGTTCCCACGCGGCAGCTGGCTCCGGCCTTGGGGCTCCGCGCCTCCCATGCCTCCGGGGTCAACTGCAAGGTCCTCGGCGCCGGGAACCCCCCTCCCTCCGCCCGCACGCTCCACCGCGAGGACCCTCAGGCGGGCGCCATATGGGAGGCAGCGGAGCGCGGGTGCAGCGCCGGAGGCCCGGCAAGCTCCCCCCACACCCCACAGCCCCCGACCTTGCTCCCTACCCCCCACCCATTCCCTAACTTCCTCAGCCCAGCCCCACCCGCACTTGGCGAGTCCTACCTCCCGCCCCTGGGCCGCAGCCATTCGCCCGGCGCTCACCTCCGGGAGCAGACAACGCCCCTCTCCTCCGCCCGCCCCCCCTCACTCCGCCCGCCCCCCACTCCGCACGCGGGAGCGCGCGGGCCCCGCTCACCTCGACTCGGGCTGCCCCGCAAGTGTGCGTGTCTTCGCCGCGCACCTCGGTGCGGCCGCGCGGGGACCAGTGTCCGTGCGCCGGGTCAGGCGTCGCCGCCTTCGCTGGTCTGGGGGCGCGAGGGCGGCTGCGGAGTTGGGGTGTTCGCTCAGGACGGGCTCACGAGGGGTGGCGAAGCTTTAACCGAGCCCCCCCTCGGCCCGCAGCGCGCCTGCTCCTCCTCGGCTCCCCGCGGGCGCCGGGCCCCCTCCCAGCCGCGCCCCGCCCCACCCCGCGCGCAGCCAGCACCGCCCGAGCGCGCCCCGCGCCTCCAGCGCCCGCCCGGCCTCGCCGGCCTCGCCCCCGGCCGTGAGCGCCGCCCGCCTGCCCCGCTGGGGCATCGATGCCGACGCGCCTCGGGCCGCGCTCGCGGGCTGAGCCGGGCCGCGTCCTGGCACCCGCGGGCGGCTGGTTGGCTCTGGCGCCCGCCCGCCCGCGGCGCCCGGGAGGGAGCCCAGGCACCGGCACGTGGCCCCGCCCCCCCGCGCCCCAGTCGCGGCGAGGTGCCCGCCCCGCCACCCCGCTCCGGTCCCCGCGCCGCGTTTCCCCCTCAGGCCGGCGCGCGCCCAGGCGTGTAGTGGCGGCTGGCGGCCGCTTCCCGCCTCCCGCCCGCTTCACTCAACTGGGTCCGCAGACGAGTCGCGCCGGAGCCGAGTGGGGGCGCGGACGGGCCGAGGTGGTCACCACCTGCCGCGGAAGCAGGGAGCGTCGGGCAGCGCGCGCCGGGGATCCCGGACGAAGTCACTTGGGTGACTGCGCTCAGTGACATCCCGCCTCCGAACTGGCGCTGAAAGGGCCATTTATGCTGTGCCCGGTCGAGTCTGTGGGACTCTGTCCTGACCGAAGTGTCTGCCAGCCACAGAGCCTTGCCAAGTTGGCGCCTGGGCTGAGGCGGGCGACCCGCGCGAGCTGCTGGGAACCCGGCGCGTCCGCGCGTTCGTTCGCCGTCCGTCCGTCCGTCCGTCTGAGTCTGACTGGCACCGTCTTTAGTAAACACACGCTGACGTGCCAACGTCCCCAAAGCAAACGTCGTGCGGGGCGTAAGCGCCAGGAGCTAAGAGGCAGGAGAGCTCTCCGTAAGGTTACAGGCTTACACACCGATACACAAAAAAACGCCAAATTATCTTTTTCCTTTCCCCAGCCCGATTTTCTGACATAGGCTGGAACTTTTTACCCTTAAATAAGAAAGCGGGAATGATGTTTCCGTGTTTAATAAACGAAGGGTCTCAAGTACATAATACTGAAAAATAATAAGCCAAGGGAGAGGCTTTCAAATGTCAATCTCAGAAAAGATAATGTGATCGTCTTCCTTACAGACTGGGTATTTGAAACAGTGTGAAAAACAGGAGAGTATTTCCCGACCTTGTACCTGATTAGATTACAGTTCTTTCTATTCCATATTTAACTTGCTCTAGATAAACAATCATTAAACATAATTCAAACTGAGTGAAAGCAAGCATTTCCCTTAAAGACTTTTTTCAAGTGTCATACTTCAGTTGCAAGCTATAGTTTGGATCATGGATATATAAATTGTTAGCTAAAAAAACCATTAGACAAAGCAAAAAATTTTATGAAAATCTTTCTAAAATTTGCGGCACAGTCCTTTCCTTAATAAAATATGTAAACTGACCACCATATATGATTTGTATCAGATTCGGGGCAGAAAGGACAATACTACGTAATATGTAGATATGTCCACATTTATTATTTCTGTGGTCTATTATCTTCCAAGTTTAATATAATGGTTACTGAATTTTTCACACACAAAGGACATACCATAGCCTAAAACACATCAATTATTGTATGTGTATGTGAATTGCATTTCTGCAGTTTAAAATCAGGAAAATTGGTGAGGTCCTCTCTATCTCATTTTTTTCTTAATCTGCCTACCAGCACTTAACATGTAGTAGTATTGACTGAATAACTGGATAAAAGAAATAAAGCAAAGCCTTTCCCTTTAAGAAAGGATACATGTTTTTCATATTTAACCCAACTTCCATTCTCTTATACAGATTTCCAAAAATTTTCCCTATCATCTTTGATTTAGAAAATGTTGAACTGAACAACATAGTATTAAGCAAATTCTAGCCACTGTAGAAATATGATATAGTGAAATATTAAAATGTACTCACTACTTCTTCAGACCACATGTAGCATTATACTCAGTTGTTTCTGTTTTTTTTTTTTTAAGGCTTATTAAGATTGTTCAGCTAATTAGGCACATTTGATTTTTTTAAAATAAAAAAATAACCCATGAAAGACTGCTGGATATTAACTGTCAACTAGATTGCCTAAATTTGAACTTGAACCAATGATAATGGTACTATTTTGTATCAGTTGACCCTCTAGTATAGAGTATATAATATAGAACACATCAGAATGGATTTAAGTTCACACATGGGGCGAAACATTAGTGACTAACATCTTCTTGTTAACAGTGCCAAACATTTGGATATATTGCAGTGAGATATCTTATGAATGAAACCAACAACCTTCACAAACCAGATCTTGAGCTTTAGTTCAGTTCCTCTGAAGGGAGACTGTTTGGAGCTCTGAAAGGCACAGAGGTGTACACAGAGATTCATTAGGTCTCTGCTCTCCATAACAATAATAATGATTACTATGGTTTTCACTTGAGTTCTCCGTATGTATTCCAGACACAGTGATAAATAGTTAATAAAAGTGATTCTCACTCAACCATCATAAAAGTGCTAGAGATAGTTGCCATTATTGTACCAAGTGTTAGGTCAAGTTATCAGAAGTTGGCCAGTAAAATTGATTCAAGATCACAGCTAGAAAAGTGGCAAAACTGGGAATTAAGTTGAAGTCTGTTTGAGTCTACAATCATGCCTTGAATAGCTAGGGCAATTCATGTTGGAACTGGTAGTCAGCGTAAATCTTGGGGAGAGAAAATGTTGGCTTACATAAATGCAACCTGGTCGTTTGGGGAAACTCTCCAAATTCAAGAAACATATAACAAACTCAGTCTGTCTTTTGTGTTTCTTCATTTAGCACAAAACAACGGCTTTATGAGCAAATCATAGTACAAAGTCTTTGGGCAGACAGACCCTGGTACACCCAGGATTCTTAAATGCTGGCATTGATGCCCTTTGTAATCTCTTCCTTCAGCCTGTGGTTGGAACCTGGGACCTGCATGTAGCATTAGAATATGGCAGAGGTAAAGAGATTTTTCAGATGTAATTGAGCCCCCAAATCTGGTGATGGTGAGTGAATTATTCCGGGTGCACATAACCCTCAGGCTATCAGATATCAGAATGTAAAATGGGGAAAGAGACCCTTCCTGATAAGATAGACTCTTCTTGCAGTCTTGGTGAAATAGCTACCTGTGTTTGGAAGTCCCTGCAGGGAAGCTAATTCTACCAAACATCTGAATGGACTTGTGTGTTCTTCCTTAGGCACAAAGGCTGCCTAGCCAGTGCTTTGATGGAACCTTGAGAAACGCTGGGTGCAGGACCAGGCTAATGTGTGCCCTGACTCCAGACCCATAGACTGAGAGACCATAAGTATGTGTGGTTTTCTTCTGTGGAGTTCATAGCAATGTGCTGCATATCAGTACCTCCAGTGCAGAAGCCTTCAAATGCTCTTATGGTTCTGGGTTGGCGACTCAGGAATGTGAGTCAAAAGCAATTACACACCCTTGAAAGCTTATTAGACAAGAAAGGTGAGAGCAACCACAAAGGAAGTCATCATCCCTCACCCGTCAAAATATACTAGACTAAAATCCAAAGACTTGGGAAAGCTCTCATGTTAAGAGAAGCAGATAAGCTCAAGTCACAGTACTGCAAGGACGATTTCTTTATAGACACCCTGGCATCCTTGCACAAAGACTTTAAGACAAAGGTGCTGATGAAGGAACAACAGCAATCGAAAGTCAAAATAAATCTTCGAAATTGTAAAGCAAAAAACCTTGTCCCAAGAAACGTCTGAACATGAAAGAGGAAATAGGGGTCTTTAGAATTTAATGTATGGGATACATTCTACACATCTGTGGAATTCGTAAACCTGAAGATTGTTCTGAGGGTTTCTGGATAGAGGAGAGAAAACACAAACATTCACCCTTCTGATATGAGACTTGGGGAGTAAATTGACTTATTGATACACATATATGATGTTTCAGAAGAAATATTAAAGAAGGAATAATAGCCAAGAGTTTTCCAGAATTAAAGATGAAATCATCAGATCCTAATCCTTACCTTGATGTTATTAGATGAGCAAACTAGAAGAGAAGATACCATCCACCACTCTGAGATTTTAAGCATTGTTTAATTCTCAGATGCCACCCCTGATATGCCAAATTAGGAACCTATAGAAAAGACTAAAAAATCTCTAGTCTTCCTCCCCCAGACTCACAACCACAGTCTGATTTCCTTTTTTTTTTTTTAAGGGGGGGGGAAGCAAATCAAGAAACAACATACCTGGCTGGCATTTATTTCTCAAAATTGTCATGGTTATGGAAATTAACCCTAAGAAACTATAACAGCACAGAAGGGTCTAAGGACATGTGAGGACTAAATATAATATATCTTGGTTGATGTCCTAGAACAGCAAAAGGACACTGGATATTAAGAAAATCAGAATCAAGTATGGGCTTTGATTATCACAGAGTCCTAGTGATTCATTTGTTTTAACAAATGTATCATATATATTAAGGTGAGATAATAAGGCTACGTGCATGTGGGGTGTATGAGACTTCATTGCACTTTTTGTGCAAATTTTCCATAGATTTTTAAAATGGTTAAAAATAAAGCTTGCCAATTAGTTTTGATCAGAATTCAGAACGAAGTATTTTCCCAACTCACATTATGGATAAGAATTCTGAGGCACTTTGACTGTAAGCATTACTTAAAATACTTTCTAGAGAAAAGAGAAGGCTTAAAATTGTGACTGTTGTAAATGTGATTACGAATTTCTTTGAACGTCTTAGAATGAACCCTCAATTAGGTCATTTAATTACAACAAATTCTTATTTTAAAACCCTTAAATAGTAATGAAAAATGGAGTGGACTGCAAGGTCAACCCCTGTTATTAATATTAAATAGGGTTAAAGCTGCAGATTTTTTCTGCAACATGCAAGGACATATATACAAAGTTAATAATGTACATAAAGTTAATGAGAAACTACCTTCTCAAAAGAATTGGAAATTCTTGTTTCCTCATCTCTCCTTTAGTTCCTTGATCCCTTATGAAATGCTACTTTTATTCACACATACTTTTTGGTAGTTCCCTCAGAATCACCTCCACATAAAAGATTCCTTTATCATCATTCTATGTTATTAGAACTGATACTTACCTGTTCTCTTTTCTAAAATGCCTCTCTTAATATTAAACTACCTCACTGAGGCAGCTAAGGAACCTTGTAATTCAACCTAGTACCAGACTTTATTATCAATACCCTAATTTTTCCAACTTGAAAAATGGTGCTAGAACTATTTCTTTACAAAGTATAAAGAAAAGAAATTTCCAAAGTTTCTAACATTTTATAGCTGTGCCACCAAATACCATTTCTGAGAATACTTTCCACTTTCTAAGGAAATCTTCATTCTGAATGGAGGGAAAAAATGTATCCACTTCTCATTTATCTTCAGTAGTTGAATCACTTTTTCCTAGACTAAGTTATGACACAGTTGACCCGGACATAATAGATACTAGGTTAACTGCAGCTAGTATTGGTCTTGTGGTATTACACAATTTCGAAATGTTATTCTTCCCCAGTATATTATACTATGGCGATAGTAAAGTGTTTAACTATCACTTTTCCTTACAATTGAATCTTATTCCTGGGAAATAGTTTCCTTTTATGTACTTCCCCTGGACACTAAAATGCCACAGAATAATGAAAGAAAAATAAAATGCTTCATGATCACAATTAACTAATTCATAGCATCGTTACCCAACTGTGTTAGCATTAGATTCTGGAAATTCCCACTGCAGTGAGCTGGCCTTCTGAAGCATTTGAACTACTGCCCACATTTCTCTCCCTTGCTATTTCAGAAGTTTGTGTTTTATATCCCAGGACTTCAAGTTAAGGTATTTTTGTTTATAAACTGATGATTGCTAGTTAAACATTTACCTCCCAAACCCCATGGTGTGTAATGGAGTATCAAGATTGGATCATAGTCTTGGGAACCCGCACCACTGGGTTTCCTTTCACACTGCATGAGAGATCTTGGTGGGGAGGTCCTTAAATTTCCACAAACATAATGAATACCAAATATCAATTTGTTCACTTATGAACATCTACCGAGTGTTACATTTTAATACAAAAACAGTAAGATATTGGTCTTGGCCAATACCAAAGAGACTCACAAAGTACTCCAGTAGTTCACAGTTTAGGGAGCTGGGGGAAGGGAAGAAGAGATGGAGAGAAGATAGAAACAGAGAGAAGAGCAAATCATCACTATAGAGGGAAAAACGTCAACAGCACTAAAAGAAACTGAAAAACGTCTGATGAGAAAAATAGCATCTGAAACAGATTTTAATAATTAAATTTTTTTCAAGGTAATAGAAACGTGGGTGTCTAGAATACTTCCTTGCCCATGGTATGGTAAAAACAAAAAAAAAAATCTTATGTAAATGAATGAATAAATGCATGACTGCTAAACACCAAAGCTTCTAAGTGGAAACATTTATTCCCTGGACAGCTGAATCATATCTAAATCTATATGGCAGCTCCTGACACAGTGGGTTTTCATATAATTTCAAATATAGATTGAGTCGAGCTGATGTAATAGGTGGTTCCAGTGTTAGATTTTCAAATTCCCACGTGGACCATGAAGAATTTTAGGAATTAGAAGGATCTGACATTAATGCAATGAATACTCAACCTTAGTGCAAAATTTCTTCATAACAGATTTTGTTAGCAAGTTGTTGATTTAATCAGGGCTAGAGAGGTAAATATCGTCTGTTGACCAACTGCTTGAAAATATCATTTCTTTTCTGAGTTTCTTCTCTCATATGATTCCTGAACAACCTATGGTTACTGCATGATTACTGAAAAGTTTGTGGCCATTCTATGTGTGCTATACTTCATCCCATTTCCCATGCCTGTGCTGTTGATGGTGAAATGGAGGCCTCAAGAACCTCCATGTTTTCCAGTTATTTCCCTCCATGCTAGTTGCTGCTCAACACATGCATATATACACATACAGACACATTTATATCTCTTTTCCCTCTTGGTATAGACCATCACAGAAATATCCTGCTACCATTTCAGTAAAATCTACCAGTGCAGACAATATCTAAAGGGTTATTAGCATGATTTCTCATTTGTAGATGGATGCATTTTCCTGCTTAATGCTAATTTCATGCCATGTACTAGTCCCCAAGAGAACTCCAGACAGCTTGAAATCATTATCTCTTTCAACATATCTAGAATCCTTGGAGGTGACCTGATGATAAATCTCGCCTGTATTTTATAAAGAGATAATGGTTTAGGGCAAAATAATCTTACTAGCTCAGAAGAGAATAAGAGATCGTGAAAGGCGGGTCTGGAACTGAACTGAGATCTAGATTTCCTGACCAGTGATGCTATACAACAAGTAGCATCATGTATGAAAACTAAATCAAACGTTTACTTAATCTTGCATGATGCAGTTAGACTATAGATTGTAAAAATAAATCAGGGACATGCAGCATCCTTTTATTCAGAAATGATAATGATACGGTGCCAAGTGAAGGAGTCAGAGACTAAACTTTGACAGTTTAGTTTATCTGCCTGTCCCAGTTTATCGGTCATGCACTAATTCTAATCACTGTGCTTCCTGCCCCCCTTAATAACTTCCTGCCCCCCTTAATAACTTCCCTCCATAACTCATTGAGGTATTAAGGGGAGCAGGTAGCCTTCTTCCCTTCTGCTCCATGTTTCTGACTCTGAGAAGCCACATGTCCGCTTCCCCAGCGACATCGACGTTAGGCCCCACAATAGGGGGCGCTAGAGGGTGAGCGCAAGGCTGACGCGGTAAAAAGCCAAGCATAGGCCTGTTGCCACCGGCCGGTTGCCAGAGGGTTCTCCCCTGCCTCTGTGTCTGTGGGCATTCGCTCTGCCGGGCTCCTCACTCCTCTCTCCCACAGAAGTGCTTTCTCTAGTCGTGTAGGATCCAGCTTGCATTTCCGACACCTGCAGCACCAGCTGCACTAAGCCTCTCTGCTCAGAGCCCGTGTCCCATGCCCAGGACTTCCTTCCTCCAATGTAACTATCTCCTTACCCGCTTTTCGAGCTGAGGGCTGCTCCGCGCACTTGGCGACTTTGTGAAATCTAGAATTGTTCTCCACTAACTTGTACAACAGCTTACATTTAGGTCACACTCAAGCTGCCTGTGCTCTCTCCCCTGACTGGGTCTTGCACTCACGTGAGGTTGCACAGGCCGCTGCCCGGCCGCTGCCTAGAGACGACACGCTGCTTGCCTCTGATTTCAGAATGCTCTCATCAACGCCTGACCTACATGGCATTTCATTAATTCGTCTAAAATACCATTAAAAAAAAAAAAAAGCAACTAGAAACTAGATTAACACATATTGAGTTTAAAGCTTTAAAACTTTCAAATTTAAATGTGATTCATGCAATCACACAGACTTCCTAAAAAAAAACAACCCCACTTCTAATGTAACTATATATCTTTTACCTGTACATCCCTATATGTATCTTACTAGCTCGTTAACCATCTATATCTAGATACAGAGCTCTCTAGAGGTAAAGATAAATATAAACATAACTAATGAATAAAGAGCTATATTAGTTAGTAAATTATATAATTAATATAAGGCTAGAAATCACCAAACTCTTAGTTTGGACTTTGAGATGTTTCAGTAAAGTTTGAAGAATCACCATTTTTACATTAAAAGGAATAACTAGAACATCTATATCTTCTATTTGAGTGAATGTGGAAGGAACTCTGAGTTTAGATTATTTTATATGCCCATGTATAAAGTACCAGCCTGTGGCTATTGCTATGCTGTTAGTGTTTTTTATAGTGTTCTACCTGTTAGTTTATGTGAACAATTTTTCAAGTGTTCATATTTGGAGAATGCCTAACAAGTAATCTACATGGGCTTCATCCCATGTTTTCATGACTTACGCACTAAAATCAAGATGAGGTGCTGGTGTTCATGCAAACACCACAGACTATGCAGTTCCTGCACTACTCCTGCCTAATGGAGAACGCAGACATTAGACCAGTGGGTGCTTTATAAAACATCTTATTAAAAAATAGTTCATTTATTTATTTATGAGGTATCTGAGGATCTTCGGTAAAAATAAAAAAGACCTTAACATATACAACAGAATGACAGACATACAACCTAAACAAAAATTAAATGAATTTCTAGAAATTAAAATGAATTTATCATCCCAGTCTAGCCCATGAGCCACACACACAACCTCAGCAAGACCAGGGGGCAACAAAGGGACTGTATATGGGTTATGGCACCTTCCAAAACACCCCCAAACTTAAGTATCTATGCGTAAATAATGCTCTGCTGGTAAATTATCATGACTCAGGAGTCACTTTTGCCTTTCATATGTATAATAATTACCTCTCTGTACACTAAATACTTTCAAACAGTGGCTTCATCTCATAGAACAGGTGCTGTCACCGGGAGGAATTGAAAGGAGCCTATTAGTGCTTTTTTAGGCTCCTACAGCTCACTGTCCTCTCTAACTCTCCATCTCAGAAAAGCTTAATACTGTAATTGACAGCTTTTTTCCAGGAACCACCCAGAAAGCTTGTTCTAAAGGAAACTTTCTGGACTCTACCTTCAGAGATTTTCATTCCTCAGGTTAGGTGGGGCACAAAAATCTGCTTTTCTTTTCTAACTATTAAACTGAAGAATATAGTGGTCACCAGATGGGAAAGGGGTGGGGTAGAAGGAAAGGGTAAAGAGTGTATGCGAAGTGTATACACCTAACACGGTGTAAAGTGCACTCCTAGAATTGTTTAGTTTTGTAGGCAAGGATAAATCAATGGACTTTGATTTTTAAAAACTGGGTATCTTCCCAGCAAAAGTGACAAAACAAAAAAAAGAGAAATCACATTTCATTTTCCAGAGCAGCTACTAGTTGGAAAGTTCTAGATCAACAGACTTGCTGCTTTGAAGGTTGGCCAGGTACATCCTAGTGAGAGTGAAACAGAAGACAGAATTCAGAAGATAATACAGTTGAAACCCACAGGGGTTCTGAGAAGGCCTTGGGAAGAAGGGCATCATCATTAAAGATGATCACCTGAAGATCAGTGTTCTGGAAACCAAAGTAAGTGTCAGGTCAAGACAAGGTCAGAGCTAAGCCTGGAAAACTTACTATAGAACTGAAGCATTCATGTGGGGGGTGGAGGAGGTGGAGAGATGAGAAGAGTGAAGAAAGCATAGTGGAATATGGGGGATTTGGTGGTTGGGTATGCTAGGTTGGCTCCACCTCAAGGAAGTGAGGGGACTCCTAATCCTATCACAGTGAAAGAAATAAATTTTAAGATTATTTGCTTTAAATGAAGATAAGCGTTCTCTAAACTTGCCCGAGGATTAGAATCATCTGGGGAACATTTCAAACCTTGGATATTCAAGCCATGCAGCAGGCTGAATCAAGATCACTCAGGTGAACCCAAGCACAAGTATTTACTCAATATTTTTGCTGAGATGGATTTAACATAGAACACAATGTTAACTGCAGGTGTATAACACTAGTGCTGCCTCACTGTTGACCTAAATGGTGAAGTGGTGCCAACCAGTCTAGTTAGGACTAGACAGTTACAGTTGCTTTTCTCATGATAAGAACTTTCAGATTATTTCTCAGCAACCTTCAAATGTTCAGTACAACAGCATCACCTACCATCTCCGCGCTGCTCCACGCTGCAGATGATATGACATGGCCTCCCAATGACGTTTATATGATATACTGGTTGTACCAGTAGGTACAACCTTTGGTCCCTACACCCATTTTACATGCACAGACCCATGCGCTGCTGGCAACCCCCAGTCTGCTCTCTATTTTTTAGTTTGGTCTGTTTTTATTTTGTTTTTACGATTCCACATAAAAATGAATCTTCTGGTATTTATTTTCCTTGCCTTATTTTATGGGCATGAATATTTTTTTGAAAGCTCCCCTGTGATTTCAACTGCAACCAAGATATGAATGGTTGTCCTAGAGCTGGATTTTGAGTTGGTGAATTAGTCATTTTAATAAGAAACTCAGGTCATTCCTACAAACACAGTTTGGAAGTTATTTATTTCCCCCCCTTTTAAAGAAAGGCCTATCCATAGTTGGCTAACTTCAGAATATGTAGTGAAAAAAGCACATTCCTCTTATTTGGTGGGATTGATGATTGTGACATATTTTAGCTCAGACTGCCTATTTTTACTTGTCACATACAACTGTATGAACTGGTGACACATACATAGATACACTACATGTTGTACCATAAGAACTAAACATAAACGACAGGTTATTATTTTTAAAAGATTTACTGCTTGTTTACTAATATGGTGGAGTGTGACTTTTATGAAAGGTGGTTTTTAGGGTGTAGGGTTAAAATTGTTCTTCCTGGTTTAGAGTTTCTATTCACCTCCACAAAACCCTTTAAATATCAAGACGGAACACCTCCCAAAAACTATAAATTAGAACACAATGTCTATCCTACTGAGTACAGCAGAATAATTTATGACTTGAGCTCTATCCAAGATGTGGAGGGTTACTAACTAGATTACCTCAATGAGTATTTTATAACACAGACATCAGGCTATGATGTGGCTTGATCACAAGAAATTTGACAATTTCTGCCATCATCATGTTCCAAATCATCTATCTGTCAGAATCATAAGATCTTCTATTTAAAGTAGACATGGATCCCTAGTCTAGTCTAAGTGCCACATTTAAAAGAAAAGGAAACTGGTGAGCAAAGATATAAACAGATTTGCCTTAGATCACACAAGTCCCATGAGTTAGTGGCTGGCTATACGTCCCCTGACATTCTGCCCAGTACCTTAAACCCCCATACCGTTCTTTCTTCCAACCCAATCACCTGCAGGTGAGTTGCTACTAACACTACACAGTGGAGTAATTTAGGACGTTCTAACATCCCTCCTCACTCAGCTCTGCAGAGCAAAGATCCCACAGATCACAGTGCTAAGTGGATGGTGATTTGAAGATTTCACATGGCTCCCTCACTGGTCTCCCTTTTACTGACTGTCCGCTATAGCTTATGTGATGTTAAGTCCTCATGAACACAAAACGTGTTCCCAGAAGCATGCTGTTTTTCACCTAGGCTAGAAATTCTCCAACTATCAAACTTTCCTCGAATTCACTATACAAAATTAAGATAAATGTTAGTGCATTTCACCTCTTTTAGAATACCAATCTTTAATCTAGTCCTCACATTTGTGTTCAAATAAAGACCAAATGCTAACACAGGATTCTGTGAGAAGAAAAGTTTTACAAAAGTTTTAAGTATAGAAAAAGGAATCTTTACAGGGTACTTGGTAGGATAACCGTACAATAGTTAGATTTATATTATAAATATTATTTATATTATAATTATATATTTTATATTATACTTAAATATCTGGCTGATGTGGAGCCATTTCTTTGTGTAAAACAGCTGAAAACAGTGTAAATGGTAGCAGTATAGCTCACTCCAGGAAAATGTATTTATAATTTTCCTCTGTTGGGTTCTGCAGTCATTTTACAGGATTGCTTCACATTAAGTAATAAGTAAACCCAAAAAGAATTTTTATGTTCCCTATAAACCACTGAGAATGATACTCAATTCCAATTGGTTTCATAATTGCCTCCATGTTTACCTATAAGTGAGTAAAACTATCTTGTACAGTCATCAAATGACATCTCATTAAATTACATGTGCATTGCTGGAGGGCATTTTATTAAAAATGAGATTTGATTATGCAAACTTAGCAAACAATGTCAGAATCAAACTTTCCAGCCATAAGTTCAGGCTCCATGTGAGGGTTCCTGTATCAACATCTTAGTTCTCTAGAGTCATTTGACCAGACTTTAATTTCCTGGTCTATAAAATTAAGTTAATAAGGATTTCTTCATAATGTGAGATTAAATTAGTGATACATGAAACACAGAATAGTGTTAGTATATTCTGAATGTTCAAAACCAACATGGTTGTTAGTAGTAATAGCATTGAAGTTGTATTACTGACAGATTTTAAATCTGATTTACATCCTTCTGCCATTTCTACCGTTAAATCCAGCAGTGGTGCTATAGATTCAATAAAACAGCATCATCTGTTACCATTAAAAACATTTGTATTTCACTTCATTTAATAAGTGAAAATGGTGCTGTGTATGGATGTAGACAAGCAAGTTGGGGTGGTCATAAGTTCTAGGCTGAGGAAGGAACATGAGGAAAATATTAAAGAAAAAATGTTGCACTAGTTTGATTAGAATGGGACACAGGATAATATCAAATTAGATAGAAATGAAAAGCTAGTTTGTTTGCATTCATTTAAACATATTTAGTGACTATTAACTGCATGCTAGTGCTGGGAACAGGGTGCTGCTTGTCTGCCAGGGTGGGGTGAAACAGAAACATAGTAGTCCCAGTGTTCTGGGGACCTGAGAAGAGGGGAGCCTGAGGAATGTTGTGCAGTTTATAGGAAGAAGCAAAGCTTTTATCTCTGTCTTGTCCACTTAAAAGTCGTGTCATGCAGATGACTGAGGGGACGGATGAGGACGAGTCTGGAGTCATCTCTTCCTCCATGGGTCCAGTGAACCAACATCATTGAGGGACCAGCTGCACTCAAAAGAGAACTGAGGACTTGATGATTAGTGTTGCCACCAAGAGGTAAGAGGGCGACCACCAGAAGGAGTGAAAATGCCTAGGAGATGGTGCCACTAGGAATAATGTGGGGCACTGGCAGGGAGAATTTCCCTCATCCGCCGCAGCTAGGTAAGCAGCAACCTCCACCCCCTCTCCCCACCAAGAACAATGCCCTGGGACAGGCATGGAGATGACACAGCTGGGACTTGGTTGGTGGCTAGCTCAGCATTTTGCAACTTCTCAAAAGAGATGATGTGTCAGTTTGGTTGTGTAGATTCGAGTTTCTTTTCCATGTGGACAAGGAGGTGAAACAGAATGTTAGTCCAAAGGAGAACACATCACGTGAAAAAGATGCCATGAGTTCCTGGGCAAGGAGCACAATGGAACCAGATTTCAGACTTTCTCAGGTAGGGAATGGGAGGTAGCCACCAGATTGGGGGAAATGAACCAAAGAAGGCGGAGTTGGTGTTTCAAGCAGTAACTGTAACAGTTACAATGAAGACACAAGCAGTGGGGAAAGGTAAATGGAGGTAAAAGGTAAAGGTAAATGGAGGTAAAAGGTAAAGGTGAATGGAGGTAAAAGGCAAAAGTGAATGGAGGTAAAAGACAAAGGTGAATGGAGGTAAAAGGTAAAGGTAAATGGAGGTAAAAGGCAAAGGTGAATGGAGGTAAAAGGTAAAGGTAAATGGAGGTAAAAGGTAAAGGTGAATGGAGGTTTAAGACCACGTTTTTAATTGTCTTAGATATCATGGACAGAAGGTGATTGGCAAATAACTTCAGAGGTAATAAAAAGAAATTCCTTTTTTTTTTTAATCCAAAGAGATAGAGAAGGCTTATTGTCCAAGAAGAGATCACTACCAATTAAAAAAAAAAATAGGGAAGGAATATGAGAGCAGTGAAGGGACACAGTGAGAGAGTGAGAGCTATTAAATACAGGAATGTAAGAAAGATAACTAAAAGCAACCATTGGTTTTCTAATATTACATTCTCTCCACCCAGTTTCAGATTTATGAAGGCAGGAAACCAATTTATCTTGTTGAGAACACAGTATGTGCTTGTCTAGAGGGGCTAAGACGTGCCTGTGTCAAAAATAAGGAAATGATGGTCTTTTGCTACACCCAGGCATCCAAAAAACAAATATTATATTGCAAAAGAAGGACTCAGCACACAAACAGTAGGTTATTATCCTAATAAGATTTACTGCCACTTCTTTGATGTGATGGAGTATTACTTCCCTGAAAGATGACATCTAGGGTGTGGGATTAAAATTGCTCTTCCTGGTTTGAACTTACCATTCGTCTTCATCAAGTGTTTTAAAAATCAAAATGGACAAACTGGTTTTCACAAAAAGGTTACTTACCTTCCAAAAAATAGAACAAAATACCACAAAGTATGCTACAGAGACATTGGAAATTTATTTTCTCATGACTTTGGAGTTTCCTGCAAAGAAGATTCTTTCAGGCAAGTGGATATAGCCACCATCTCGCTTTGTACTCACATGAGGTGGGAGGGACAGGAAAGAGAATGAAAGGAAGAAAGAAAGGGATTCTTCAGTCATCTCTTCCTAAAAGGACACTAGTTCATTGGCATCAGGGTCGCACCCTTAAGACCTCATTTAACTTTAAGTATTTCCTAAAGACCCTCTCTCTAAATGCAGTGATCTTGGAGGTGAGGACATTAACATATGAATGGGAGAGGTGAGTCCAACATTCAGTCTATAACAGACAGCCTTGAAAGGAAGAGGACAGGATGGATGATAAAACAAGTAAAGGGATGTTATAAAACATTGAAGAATAATGAAATAACCTTCATTCTTTTGGTTTGAACTGTATGGAAATTATGGAAGAGGACTGAGCTGTACCTTTAAGACTAAAGTCCAGAGGACTTTGCTAGTTGGGAATTCTGTAATTTTCTATGCATTATTTTCTAAATTTAGCATGTTATAAGAAGCAATTACAATTATTTAAAAATGTATATGTCCTGAAGACTGCATTTCTCTAGGTCTTAGATGGGATCCTAAAATTTTTAACAAGCATCTTTGGGCAATTTTTATAATATGAATATACTATAAAATGAATATAGGAAACTACAAAGTATAGAGCTAGGGAGTTAACTAGGGGAGAATGAAATAACTAAAAAAAGGCTGAGGGATTGGCATAAATATAATATAATCACATGATTTTTAGGATGATTATTCACAGTCAAGACACAGGTGTGCTTAGTTGAATATAACTTGAACTAAGGATTGGCAAAAAGGCCAAAGGATAAAAGGAGTTGAAAATGCTGTGTGTGTGTGTGTAGATAAAATGTTGATCCATGTTGTGTAGGCTGAACAAAGACAGAAGTGAAGTCAAGAAGGAATATATTTGAGCCATGTGAAAGATAAAACACTCTTGGGTCTATAAAATAAAGAGGGTTGAGCAACTTTCAAGAGCACTAGGATACAGTAAAAAAAAATTGGAACTCAAGAATTCAGTAGTAGAGTGGATTCTGAATTTGTATATGAAGGGCATGAAAATGGGATAGCAATTCTTTTGGCCTTACCACCTTCAACTCCGTGACCCATAATTCTACCAGGGTGCTCTTCATAAAGCAAAGGTTAGATCATACTTTTCCATGATGTCAAATACTTTCATAATTTCCTATTGTCTGAACTAATTCCAGTGCCTTTATCCTGACTTTCGAGTTAGCCATGGCTAACTCTGATTTCAAACCACTCACAAATCCTGTTTCCATCTGTGGAATTTCATTCTTACCTGCAAACTTACAGATAGGCAACAGCAGACTTTCTGTAGGTTCCTTGAGAACACTTACATAGTTCCATCTACCTGGAAACAGATCATCTGGAAACATGGCAAATCCATTTTTATTTTTAAAAAACTTCTCCAAAAAGATTTTGATAAAAATTCCTCCTTCCAATGCTCAAAACACATTTGTTTCACCTCTTCCTCCTCCCTTTTACTTTTCTAAAGCATATATGCTTGTGTTGTTGATCTCAATATGTAGGTAAGGGTCATAGACTAAATATCTGCAAAGGGTGTACATTTAGCATAAATGCCAAAAAGGCAAGATAAAAGACAGCTTGAGATAAGATTCTTTTGTTTTAACTGAATATAAGACGTACTAGTTGAATTGCTTTTTATGACAGTGTTGTTAGAACATGGCAGTAAAAACACACCCAAACGATAAGGTCTTCTATGATGGGTCACAGTGTAACTGAAATGAAAGGTCATTGTTCAGAGTGGCAAAAAAGAGAAGCAATTAAAAAAAGGTGGAACGCAATTGAAGGTGTCAATAACATGGCATGAATGACATGGTTGATTCAGGAGTTTAGGATAACAACGCCTAGCTGGAATCTGCTATATGTGTCTCTTGGTCAGAGGTTCAGAAAAGCGAGTTACACGGAATCATCACCCTGTAAGCCACGCTGAACTGAGCAACCGAGCCTACAGGGTCCAGCACTTACTTTCATTTTTAAACTAAATTTATTTATTTTCTTACTTTGTTGTCCATTTTTTATTTCTTCCCCCCAGTGGAGTCATGTAGGTTTCCTACCACCATAGCATCTGTGATCCGTGATCATGGTCCCTTACGCTCTTGCCTCCCTGTTTTGTTTCTTCTCCCCCCTCCCCTCCTCTGACATATGCCTCAGACCTATGGTCAGCTTGCAACTTTTGTCCTCCTGACCCTTTGTTTGTTTCTCTATATTCTGCATCTATGTAAAACTAATGAATATCAGTTTCCTTTTGACTTACTTCACTTAGCATAATCCCTTCCAGTCTGATTCATGTTGCCAGAAATAGCATGAGTTTATCTCATTTGATTGTTGAGTAGTAGCATTCCATTGTGTATACAAACCAATACTTTTTGATTTATTTACCTGATTTCAGGCATTTAGGTTATTTCAATACCTTAGCTATTTAAACAGTGCCACAATAAACATAGGAGTGCAGATTTCCTTACATATTAGTATTTTTGTGTTAGCATTATCAAAAAAAACCATTCTACCAAAAGCAATTTACAGATTCACTACAATTCCAGTAAAAAATCTCAATGGCATTCTTCAACAAAATGGAACAAATATTCTTGAAATGCATAGGCAATCACAAAAAAGTCCTGAAAGTCAACACTGTCTTAACAGAAAAGGGGAAGGGCAGAGGTATTAACTCCCAGACTTCAAACTGTACTATAAAGTTAAAATACTAAAAACAGCATGGCATTGATACAGACAGACATATAGACCAATGTCATCAAATTGAAAGCCCAAAAAGAAAACCACACATACATGGTCATCTATGACATAGGAGCAGAGAGTATACATTGGAACATGGAAAGCCGCTTAACTGAACGGTGCTGGGAAAACTGGACTGCCACATGCAAAAGAATGAAACTAGACTACTATCTTACACAGCCTACCTACAAAAATCAAAATGGATAAAATACTTGAATATAAGACCTCAAACCATAACATATGTAGAAGAAAATTAACACACAAAACATTCCATGCCACATACTTCAGGAACATCTTTGAGAACGTCTCCAGAAGCAAGGAAAACAAAGAAGATGATAAACAGCTGGGACTACATCAAATCAGTTGTCACATTTTTGCTATCCTTTTATACTTGCCTCAAATATATGGCCCATTCCTTTCTTCTCAACTTTATACTTTTCTTCTGGTACTTATCTTTCAGCTCTACTTTTCTCCCCCAACTCGTCTCCCCGGTTCTTTCTAGCTTCTTCTCACTGCTCAGCTCTTCTTTAGATGGGGCAGGGAGTCTGGAACCTCTCCTTGTTATGGTACTCTCACTTCTATTAGCCAGCTAGTTTTAATCAGTCTATAAGAGAGTACACTAAAGCTTGTTCACAGAAGCTGGTTTTGCAAGAATTCTTTCAGTAACATCAACAAAAGACAATTTTCCTTCCTTAATGACCCAATGAATGGTTATGGAGAATGACCTACACCCATCTTATCTTACCTATTGCGCAAAGCATGTAGACATTTCTGATTGGCTACCAGAGTTTTGATTGACACACATGGAATTTCTTGTCAAAGAAATTGGGACTCAAAAATACAAGTTCAAATTTATGTTTGACAATGATCTGTTGACTTCAAATGCAAAAATATTTCATCATAAAAATTTCACACCTCTTCATAGGATTGTCTACTAATCCCTATGTCTTTATTCATGCTGTGTCCAAGAGTGCCCTCTCATTCCCCCTCAACACCATCGTATTTTATATTTATTTCCTAGCCACTTATCTCCCCCAGTTTAAATACTAACTTGACCATGAAGTCTCTTTGGATTAGCCCAGCTACAAGTGATCCCGCTCTATCTAATTAGACTTCAGCTATTGGTGGTAGGTGCACATCCATTTCAACTTTCCTATGGGTTAAGTTTCTTGAAGACTTGATAGTTGGTAGGTATTTACATTTACTCTGTGGTTGAATAAGTAAATGGATGATTGCATGAATAGATAAAGTAGATGACCTCTGGTTTTCTAAAACACTGAGCATAAAATCCTTGCGCTTACATGTATAAGCATTCTCTGCTTTCTGCTACATTGAGAAGCTCATATTCTAGTTTTTTTATTTACAGATCTCTGATTTTACCCATTTCCCCTTTTTTCTTTCCCTCCAACCTCACTGTTAAAATAGTCTAGTGAATTGGTTGAATTATGTGATATGTACCGATTATTCCCTGAGCCTAGATTCCCTTCCCCCAAATATTGTCTTCAGGGCAGTTTTATTACTGAGGTTTCATTAGTGACCCCTTGCTCCAAGAAGCCTTCCTCAACACCGCAAGCTGAAATAGCCCAATCATACCATCATGTTTGATTTTCTTTGTAATATTCATTACTAACTGATGTTATCTCTCTTACTCATTTGTTTGAGAGAGACAGATGAGGAAGAGAGGCCATGTAACAATAACAACATTGGCGTTACCCTGAAGGAAAAGTTGAGTCACTGAAAAACTTTAGCTAGAGGAACAATATTATTTATCTATTACCACAGATGACAACTCTAGCTTTGTGAGCCTGGGAGAAAGATTTAAAGTGAGAGAGTCAAGTCAAATGGGGCGTCCGGTTGGCAAAGATTCTGAGATGCACCATTTTAGCCAGCGATGCTTCTACAATCCATTAGCAATATTTGCTCAGGTGTTTGCCTCAAACATGTCTATGATTGATTAGCAATGCCTACCCAAGTGTGAGGCCCTTTTTGTTGCCATGCATTTGTGATTCTTATCTTATCTAACCTTCACATCTCTGCCTCTGAGCTTTCAGTGGGTTATATGGTTCATTATCAGGACCTCTGATTCTCAGATTAGTGACTGGCATCCTACCTCGATTCTATACCCACTCCCTCAGCTTTTACACCTAAAGCTCTCCTCAGTAGTTATCTTCCTGGAGAATCTCCTAAACTTAAAGGTATGTGCAGATAAGGAATGCCAATGCTAACTTTATTCCCATACATCTACACAACCTTTAAAGCTTCTGAAACATCTTTGTCTTCGCCACATTACAGCCTTATCTTTACTGATCCCAAGAAATACTCCTGGTGCTCTGAAAATGGAGAGACAGACTCTCTAGATGTTCTTAAGTTGAACTGCTTTCGCCTGTGATTAATACACTTTCTCTTTTGGACAATCCCATCTCTCAAACTTAGCGGTGAGTGATTACCAGCATTAGCTCACGATACTAAAAGACTGCTTGGTGAGCTGGGCACGGTGGCTTGTGCTTGTAAGCTTCAGCCTATGAAGCGGCCGGGGCTAGGGATCGTGGTTCGAGTCCCGCCTGGGCCCCGTAGCGAGACCTAGTTCCAAAAAAATAGCTGGGCATGGTGGCACGCACCTGTCATCCCAGCTACTTGGGAAGCTGAGGCTGGGGATTGCTTGAGTCTGTGGTACCCCAGGCAACGAGAGCCTGCGGTTCCACAGGCAAAAAGAGCAAGACCTAGTCTCAAAAAAAAAAAAAAAAAAAGAGCCAGAGGAAGAAGAGCCTGAGGTTCCAAAATGTTCGACAGGCTGGAAAGCGCCAGGCTTTCTGGGCGCTGTGGGGAGAAGGAGGAGGAGTGTGTGCTGCACCACTGTGGTGACTCATGAAATTTTTATTCTTTTCAATAAGAAGAGCTTTAACAATTAGGCTGTGTTATAATGAAATGTTCATTTGTCCAAACTCTGATTCCTGGTCCATCAATACCTCTTTGTGAGAGGTGCATCCCTAAGAAATGCCTTTGTCCGGAATGGAATGCACCCAGAGGCGTTTAGTGCAAGGGCTCTAGGGCTTCAGAAAGGGGCTTCAGAATGTGGAAGAACAAAGGGGATTCAGAAAGGCTCAAACTCCAATGTATGGTAGACTTTTTCCTGTGCCACTTGCTACTCATTACCTGATGAGACGCTCCTCTTAAACGACAAGGAGGAAAGCCTCACATTCTGAAGGATCCTGGAGAAATGTTGCAGCAACCGAATAATGAGTGACACATATTTTACAAACTCAGCCATCACATAAAAGCCACTTGGGATGTAATGCTTCATTATGAACCTTAGAAGGAGCTAAGTTTAAGGCTACCTTAGCATTTCATGGAGCTCAGGCTGCCCCAGAAATAGCTGTGGTCTATATTTTGATAAAAAGTATTCGCTTTCTCCACACAGGTTCCGAATGCAGCCAGAACACTCGGGATGTATTCTAATAACTTTCTGGTTCTGGAAGGCCTTGATCTCCTCTCATTAATATTTAACATTTAGGGGGAAGTCCACAGAAGATTGGATCTGTACTATGACCACAACCACAGCTCACATTTCCAACACTATGCGGGATCAAGATGCATTTATAAAGAATGTACACCGGGTGGAAAAATCTTAGGGAATTACACCGCCAATGAGTCCATTTTTTTTTTCCCCCCGGTGGCTTGAAGAAATTCCCTTACGCTGCTGACAGTGTTACAAGGGGACATGTTACCAACAAGAGCACTTAGTCAGTCAAGAGTTGAAGAGACTCTCAGGACACCTGTGATGGAAGGTGGGAGGCCCAGGCAGACATGGGCACAGCAAACAGCGAGCAGAGATTCAACTTTTTCCATCTCATTTCACTTATGTGTTGACAGTTCACCTCAGGAGTCTCTGGTGCCGGTTCTACTGGCTTCCTCATTTCCACCCGTGTCAGATCATCTAATGAGGTACTAGTGAAGCATGATAACCGAACGTATGCCAAGGGCCAGCACCCTAAGATACGCAACCCCTGACTGACTGACTCAGTTTACTGGTCTGCAGCCCAGTGTCTCTTTCAGTTTTCCTCATTCTGTCTTTGCCATTTCAGGCCTTGTACCTCCACCCATGACAGCCCACCCGGAACAGCAGAGCTGTAAAGTGTAGATAAACTCTTAACTACGTTAGGGGCGCTCAGCCTTTGGAAATGAATCCACTGAGTCAGTCCCGGCACTGATACACCTGCGTCTTGCCAGCCCTGGGGTCCTCGTTCCTGATTGTCTCGCCCAGGTATGGTCCTTGTACCCTGATTGCCTGCTTATACTCGGATCATTGGACCTATTTTTTTTTCTTCTCACGGACAATATTTAGTTGTGTTTTCCTGCACCTAGAAGGAGATTCAGCTTTTCATGACTAGCTAATTCCTAATACAAACCCCAAACTTGGTAAGAACCACCTGGTCTGGAAAGCACCTCTGGTTTCTGTAGTCTTAATTAAATGCTACCCTTGGACTTTTTCTGGGCACATGCATACACTTCCATTCTATCCTACTACATGTACTTTCAACATAGGAAAATGTGGCTTCATTTTTCTGTTTCCTGAGTGAGTTGTATACTAGTTGACAACAAGGAGAACATCTTAAAATGTATAGCTCTCTTCCAACCACTTTCCCGAAGCACTTTGCAACTACTTGTAGAACAAGTACATGAAGAGCTGAGGATTCATCTTATTTCTCATTGTAATTTTTTGCCTCTTTCAGGTAATTTTTGACTGTCAGCAGATGTTGTGGGGAAAAAAAACAAACAGAAAACTAGGTACTCTGTCTTTATAGATGCTTATGTAAAGTGGAAGTGATTCTAAAATGATAAAAACAGCAACAACAACATGACATCATCAACTCATTATGTGTTGGCAACATCATAAAAGAATTGATTGCAGTGAAAATTACTGCAGGTTAAAACAAGTTGGTCTTAGCAGAGTCTTCTGCAAAGCTTGTACAAAATATCATGCCAGGAAAAACTGACCTAAACATGGATAATGTTTTATTTTCAGAGGTACGTTTGGTTAGCGGCAATGACAAAGTGGTGCTCACACTACAATAAGTTATATAGTTTTTAGGAGCTCCAAGCATCTACACCTGTCATCCCCCCGCCTACTATGCTATTGAAATCAATACGCACTCTTCTAGGCGAACACTGTGTCTACTAGTACTAACACTGGAATGTTGTTATTTCTCACTTGCTAGTGCCAGTGAGCGCTCTCTCCACATTGCTCTCTAAGAATTCCTTGCAAGAAAGGGAGCAGAAGACAGGTTGTGCTTTAAAAAGAGAATGAACAAAACCACAGCATTTTAAGTCTACCACAATTGCACCAGCTAGAAAATATTTGTGGAACTTTGAAGAACAGTCTTACTTATTTGGGACCATTAATTTGGCATCTGTAAATTAAAAAAATGGAAAATCTAAACTTACAGTTCTACTCTTCTAAGGGATATTGATCACCCAACTTTTAGAATAGCTGACAGAATTAAGAAGAAATTTCCAGACCCTGTCATTAGAAGGTTCTTGGAAAGGATACTTCCAAAAAGCACTAATATGAGCAAGGAGAAACACTTACCATTAATAACTGGAGGTGTGAGTCGATGAAGTTAGGATAAGTGTCCTTTAACTTGCACCCACTTCACAACTTTGCTGAAACCCAGTAAGGGAGAGAACATGGGGAATTGCAGACAATTCAAGAGAAGACGCAAAGTTGCTCTCATCACCCTGAAAGCAGTTAGGATCTTGAAAATTTTCTGAACACACATGAACAGTGGCTATCATGGAAATAGAATAAACTACCAGAGGAGCTCAGACTGTAAACATTTTCCAGCTGCCTAAGGTTTGAGTTTCAGAAATCTGTACCAAAAAGCTATATTTACATGGATTATAATAATGGTGATCGTAATGACTAGTGGATGTTAGTTATTCCGCTACTTAGCACAAAGTCCTCTGTCATTCTCTTTATAACTCTTTGCAATATAGAATGTTTTTATCTGCATTTTATCAATAAAGAAAATGACATGTGAAACACTTTGCTTGCAGGAAATAGTGATGCATGTATGGAAACTAGGCACTCAGGCTCCAAAGGAGAGCTGAGCACTAGTCCATGAAGCTCAACTACATTGGAAACAATCTCCCTGCTATACCGCTAAAGCAGCTCTTGAAAAGCTGAACAGTGCGTAGAGTGGTCATCTTGGAATGGCGTGCAGCAAGTAGCTTGTCCGTGCACCCAGGCGTGCGCAGGTCCCTTCTGGACATTGCTAACACGCATATGTGAGCAGGCCGTAGCAGGGCCAGGAAGAAGTGGTTTGGGGAACAGAAATCTCCACCCATTTGCACCCTGCAGGACTGCAGCATTTCTCCTGAGCTGCACAGCGCAGGGGTTGTTACCTCTAAGCTTGTAGGAGCCACCTTGTCTGGACCCCTGCAGATGGACAGCTCTGTTCTTCTACGTTCCCCAAGCATCCCAACATGGACGTGCTCACACAGAGAGGTTCTCCTGCCTGTGTCAGAGAGGTGGCAACACCACTCCCAGAGTAGATCACAGAGGCCCTCAATGATCACTTTCTTTAGCCTCGTAACCATATATTTGCTTTTGACAAAGTATAAAAAACTAAAATGCCAAGAGAAATACCTAGTTATTAGTTGGAACTTATCTCAAATAAAATAATTTTAATTGTAGTCATTCACCAGATCTAATTAAACATTTACTTTTCTAGGATCACATGGTAGTGTGTTTTGGGGGGGCTTCCATGTATATCATATTCACAAGAGGACAATTATAGAGTGGCAGTTTCTGGCACACTCTAGTTCTGTGCCTGAGACTCAGAAAGACTGGGGATTGTCATGGTCTTAATGGGAATGTTTCTCATTGTCATTCCACGTCCATTCTGCTGTGTCCTGTTGTCTTATAATCCTGACAATCTGAGAAGTTAATCGTGACAGGGATGGACATATGTTCTCTGTTAGACCGCTCCAATTATCACATGGCTTTATAGCATTTTTCAAAAACACATAGTACCTTGTGTCCTATCAGTCACCTGTCACGCATGACATCATTTCTTAAGAGACATCAACTTCATGTGCTTTAAAAATTCCCTTTAAAAGCTATTGCTGAGCAATTTTCAGCTTAGATTTGGCAAGTTTACATGTGTCTTAGTAGCACATCATTATATATGTTCTATGTCACCAAATTTCTTAGTAGATACCTAGCTGAATAACTGCTTTATATATATATTACATACATGCATATATATGTATATATGTATTATGTATATATACACATATATATGTATATACATATATGTATATGTATATATATATCATGTTCAGGTTAATAAATCTCCTTTTCTTGGATAAGTCACAGCTTTGTTGCAATTGATTTGTTTCTATTTGAATTTGTTAGCTCCCCCCTTGCATTTTCTTCACAAGCTCCCACTTACACTCACTCCCCTGAGGGAATTTATGTCTTATTAGAGGCAGACTGTTGCTGAAATACATATCTCAGTTATAAAGCAGCAAGGGGATCATTGGCTTGGTCTCCATGACAACTGCCTTTATTAACATGACCTAAAAACCAGTAACCCTATAAACATATCAAAAAAATTACTGGTCAGCAGCCTCTTTCCCTGGCTAGAATTCAGAAGGGAGTTTCAGAGATTAATGGAATTCCTGTGTCCCTATATATGGATTAAAGAGGTCACATGGTGATAATAGGGGGTACCAGTCACACCTTAAGTAAGTACTTATTTATTTACTTAAGTAAGTCCCAGCTGGGCAGATGCATGCCTTGATGAAGAAAGAATCTGCTTATATGGTTCACTTTGTGGGGCAAGAATAAGGACCCCCTTCTCTGGGATATTTCCTCATTTCATCGTATTTCTAATATCTAACCTCTTTGGGAAAATGAAGAAACTATGAAAACTACAAAGTTCTAGAAGGGGAAACTTGAAGATGCATAAGAATAACGGGTGGGTACCACATCAACAAAAAAACAAGAGCTGATCCTTTGAAAAGACTCAAATTGACAAACCTTTAGACAGAATTACAAAGAGAAAGCACAAATGAATAAATTAGAAATGAAAGTGAAGTTGTAACAGACATTACAGAAATACAAAGGGTCATAAGGAAGTATTATGTAGAATTACATGGCAACAAATGAGAGGGAGTGGACAAATTTTGAAAATTTTACATTCCATTACTTAATCAGGAAGACATAGAAAACATGAACATTACATCATGGAATTAAGAAAATTCCATGGACTAGATGATTTCACTTAGAAATTTCTGTTCCTGAGATTCAGAAAGTTAAATTAAATTCCTTAAAATTTTCTGAGAAGAATTAATCCTCATCTGAAACTTCTCTGTTAAATTGAAAAGGAGGGAAAACTTCCAAATCAGACCAAATTTGTAGATAACTCAGTTGCCTGAATGCAAACTCTAAATGCTTCACTCTATCTACTAGAAAAGAATAATTCCTTTTCCCTTACAGTATCAACTCAGTTATAGTAATATTGGGTGGGGGGAAGGGCTCTTTGTCCTTCTTTTGCTATATATTGTCTGAACAGTGATTATAGAAACAGGTGCAAAAAATCCAAAATTGTGCCTCCAGAGACTACATAAAAGATTGATCCTATTTTGTATTCCTTGTCATTTTTGAGAAGTTGTGTTTTGTTGAAGTAAGGGGCTGCTGGTGCAAACCTACTTCCAGTGATCCCACGTCAACAGTTTTCACTAGAGCCGTCCGTCATTATAACAACATGACCTTTCTTCAGCCTATCCTCATTGACACCATCGTGTTCAGAACACAGAGGGAAGATTACATAACAAATGACCTGGTGTCTCCTGGTGAAAATTAATAACTTGCTTTTGCCAGTTGCCGATGAAAAAAGCAAATTGACTTTGAAACAGGAGAACAGCAGGGCAGTGATTTAATTCTTCTTATTAATGACATAACATGTACTAGTGTTAGGCAGTTCCATCTAAATCGCCATGCTTCACTTGTTCACTCTCAGGCAAAAGTGCCGAGTCAAGTAAGAATCTAGAAAGTGTCCTAAATCGTGAAAGTCAGTGATGGTTATTTCAGGGGTGGAGAAAAACAAACACAGATCTAGGGGCTTATGGATGGATCAAGATGTCATTTTGAGTTCCTGATTTGGTCAGATGATACAATGACGAGTTAATAGACTGCTTAAAGCAATTATTCAGGACTCTTTTAACTAGAAAGCCTTCAAATATTAAATGTACAAAATGTACAAAAGAGAAGAGATTTTGTCTCCTTGGTACTTTACAAACTTCGCAAATGGAACTCTTTCCAAGCTTATAAGATTGAATTCTTACTTCCATTATACTTTCCATGAATGGTTAGCCACCAGGGAACAACATCTAGATTACCCACTATGATGATTTTATATTTTTTGAGACCTAATATATATTACATATCTAACAAAGTAAGATCAGAAAACAAAGAAATGGATAAATAAAGAATTCACCCCCAAAGCTATTATATTTTAAAAAGCACACTGTGGCGTGCTCCCACCCTCATATATTGGATCCAGAGGTAGGGCACTTTTCTAGGAACAGCAGAAATGACTTCTAAAATAAGTCAGAATTGATTCAAGAGAAATTGTTTTTGTGTGTATACAGCAATTACAGATCAAACTTACATTGAGTAAAAGAAACTAATGATGATATTATTTCCTTCTATGTATTGTGTGGGCATGTTATTGTGACGCAAGCTTGGCACTTATCTGGCCTCCGTAGTATGGCTCTGTACTGTGGGGAATCTGCCTTCTTCCTTTGGCTGTACTGTTGATTCACTTAATACTATGACTTCTCAGTTCTCCAAAATATTAATGACAATACATATCTTTATTGTCCAGAGTGCAATGTAAAGAGGTTCCATTTGTTGGGCAAGAAGGATCTATGGTATAAATTAAACATTTAACAATGCCTTTTGCCTTTAGACATGATAGACAACTAGCTAACCATTATTTATTCATTTACTAGCTCAAATATTTACTGTCTAGTATATGTTAGATTCTGTTCCAGATGCTAAAGCTAACTACCACAATAGAGCGCTCAGGATTGCAACCTTTCAAGAATGTATGAAACTTCTTCTGACCGTTAATATTCAAATATAACTGACCTGGATGTGTTCCTTTGGGTTCAAATTCTCCTTATTTTAAAATCCTTTTTCAAATATTTAATTAAACAATAGCTCTCTTTTCAGTAACGGTGAAGTCTCAATCAATATACTTATTATTCTTTCAGAAAAGTTTTTCTTCCATTATATAGACTCTATTATTGTTGCTATTTCAAGTTTCCCAACTTGATATTTCCCTTCAGAAATACCTGTGAATCAAAAGTAATCTGTTTTTTCCTCCTCCCACAGCTACCAGTACAGTCTTCATGTTTTACATTTTTTCTATATTCTAGAATTTATTTGTAGCCTCTGAATTATTAAATATATTGATTTGTGAATCCCATATGGATTTGTATTAATCTTGTTATGTACATACCTCCTCTATAATTCTCCCTTATCAAATTGGTTCCCCTTTGCTCTCGTTTTTATAAAATTCCTCATCTTTTTTTCAGAGAACAAGCGGTTTGATTTTTTAACATCTGATTAATATTAAATTTAAATTAATGTTAAACTTAAATTTAAATTAACATTTAAATTTCTAAAAATTTCCTTTGATTTCTCTGATAGGTCATTCAGGAGGTCTACATTCCTTCAAGACTGCTGTATAATATTCCTTTTGCCTTGTTTTCTAGAATTGCTATAATTGCAAACATTTTGCTCAATTATGGTCTCATATTCAGGCCTGCTGTTTCATAATAGGGTTAAAAAAATAGGTGGACTACAACCTATGATTTGTCCTGGAGCCAGAAAGTCATTTGGCATCATCTCAAATTGATAACCTGTAAATGTTTCTCCCATGTGTATTTAACAAGGAGAGGATTGGTAACTATGATGAGAATTTTGAAATCAGAAGCACAACACTAGTAAGAATTTTTATTACTGTCTCTACTCAAGCAGATGGCAGATCCAATGTAGTGTTCCATGCCACAACTAGAATTCTCTGTAGACACCTGGCTGCATTCACTGTTCCTCCTTTCTGGCTGGTTTAATGTCCCTCATGGGCTGTGTCCTGTCTTGTATCTGGTCTTACTCTTTGTCCAACTGAGCATTACCATGACCCCATCTGGACACCCCTTGTGCACTCTACCACTTACACTCTGGAAATCCAGACAGGGAATATAAGGGGGAAACATCATAAAGCAGAACTTGACTTTCAATCTTTTCTCTCTGGCCTTTAAGATACACTATCTCCATTTTGTTCTAGGACAATAAATTCTCTTTAATCCATGAATGTAGCCAACTACCCTCACTTGTCAGGTTATGTGGAACGTGGAAACAGGTAGAGAGATGGAGCTTCAGATAAAAAGAACATCTCCTATCTCTCTAGCCCCCTCTGGCACACTAGAGGGTGGGCAACAGCACATCTCTCACCTGGAACCCAGCTTCCTAACCTCTTTGGAATGTCCCAAGAGACAAATGGTCTATTAGTGATGACTGTTGCCCCCAAAGGTAAATTCTCCTGTTATCGCACATCCCTACATCCTCCCTGCTGCATGTCACATCTGCTTTGCTACTTCCTCATTACATCATTGTAACATTTCCTTGCTGGGGTATATAAGTGGTTTCTCAGTTTCATTAAAGTTGGACCTGGACATGCTTCCCAGGATCCCATTTCTGTGGGCTGACCTCACAGATCGCTATCCATCTCTTCCGTCTCAATTTCTTCTTCATCTCACATGCGACTCCTAACAAGGTTATGTGATTATTTTCTACCCTCCTTCACTTACTTTTCCAAAATTTTTCACTACTGATATTCCTCAAGAATCTAGCTCTTCAACTGAACTACCGTTTCTCAATTCCTTGACCTTGCTGGGATGAGGAAAACTAAAAGTGAGACTGGGAGAGAAAGGGAGGATCTTTGTGAAACAGAAAGTTGGTGACAACTGCTAGATAGTAAAACTGACCGTATTACAAACCTTCACAGTAAGTATTGGCCCCACAGCAGGGTTTTACATTGGAGGAGAGCAACTGGGTTCAATTCCAAATATAACACAAGCAAGAGGGAATCCATAAGTGAGGAGCAGGATGGGGGTGAGTGAGTGAAAATTAGTGAGATAAAGCATCCAAGGAAAGGGGCATTTTGTGTTCACCTGCTATCAAACAGGCCAGGGAAGCAGAAATCACCTGGGAACATGAGGGTGAGGAACCTGATCAGATTACAAGCACTGGGGTCTTTAATGGTGGAATCTTCTTTGAACTAAACTTAACCTTTTCTCTTTCTACCATGTGGGGACTTGGTGATAAGCAGCCTGACTCACCTTCCTATCAGTGACTGTTAAGAACACCCATTCACCACTTTCTCCTTATCAATTACTGGGAAAGAATAGCAAGTCTTTTCTCTCCCTATCAATGATTAGGAAAGAAACAGGAAGGCCCATATTGACCATTACATAGCTACTTTGTTCCCACATGGCTGCTTCCTATCTGAAGATATCTGTCAACCAATTCAAACACTTCAAACCAATGAACTGGAATTTAGTCCACTCCCTTTAAAATTTAATCCTTTAAAATTTCTTATGCTCTGATCCTGGTGGAACACACCTCTTGGCTGTGAACCCAAATTGTCATCCTTATCTCCCCTTAAAGGAAAGATTTTTCCCCAATGATACCATAGTATGATTATTTCAGTCTACACACCTAAAAAGATTTGGCAGAATTTTTTGCTAAAACTAGATTTTACAAGGACTCACTCAGATGGACTAGGGAGAAGGTTTGGGAGTCTCATTATAGTTTGAGCAAGCCATGAATCTTTGTAATCCACCCCATTATGTGATGTAACCCTTTGAAAGAGTTGTTTTATTATACGATACCTGCTTATTAGAGGACATTTTGGAAAGCCAAATAGTCTCATTCCCTATGACAGTCTCACACTACTGTTAACACTTTGTTTATTTTCCCTAGTCCATATCAAGAGAAAACCAAGGAACTTTCACATATAAGGCATTTTAATAATTTATAATGAATATTTTTCTTCCCATTATACTTAGGATAGTTTTTCTCATTGTATTAATATTTGAATGGTATTATGTTACATGAATGTGACAAATTATTTGATCAGTCTCCTTTTGTTGGATATTGTAGGTTGCTTCCAAAACATCCCTTATTGTACTCCATGCTGTGATTAATAACATTCAATTTACATATTTATTCCCTTAGGGTAAATCTCTAGAAGCACACAAAATTAAATTTAAAAAAGCCTTGTGATAAATATTGCCAAGCAAATGTATTAAAACACTGTAGTGCTACCACTTTCAATATTATAAAGAATATTTATTTTTTCAATGCCTCTCAACATTAGACTTTAGAGGTTATCATTTTTTTAATATTTAATAATCTAATAGTCCTCCACCCAAATGTGATTACAGCTTTAATTTATATTGGCTGCATTCATTGCAAGGGGAAACATTTCTCAGCATTGTTGACTTTTTGTTCCCTCTGCTTTGTAAGTAAAGATAAAGGCATTGCCATTCTGTTAAGGAAAATCAAGAGAGCCTGGTATCGAAGAGAAACATGAGCAAGAACTAAGTCTCTGCTGGTTTAGCATGAAAACTGAAGCATGCCCAGACTCTACAACTGATTGACTCTACAAATAATGAAAAAACATGGTTGGAAAATATTTCAGAGTAAGTATGGGGAATTGCCTAAGTATGGGGAATGTGGGCTTCGCTGCCCACATACTGTTCTTGTCTTGTAGCTGAGATGATCTCCCATCCTTCCAGGAAGACCCAAAACCTCCACCTGTCAAAATTGTAGCCAGTGAGTGAAGACAGTGTTTTACAATTTGATGGAAATGGTGGTCACTTAACCTTGACTAAATATGAAATGCCACTGGGTTATATATTCTAAAAAGGCTCATTTAACAAGAATTTAACTTCAGAAAAAAGGTTTTAAATTATTGGAATAATTTCTATCTTAAAGTGCTACAGAAATGGAAAATCCAACAAATGGCAAAATAAACATGTCACAAATAGTTTCTTGAAATGATTAATAAAATTGATATTCTCCTATCCTACAACAAACTAAAAGGAATGAAAAACAAATTACATACATAGCAATTAAGGTGATATTTTTACAGAGTTCATTAATACTAAGAAAAGAAGGTACTATATTAAAGAAATTTTAGTCAGTAAATTTGATGGTTTAGGTAGAATGGAGAAGTACACTGACAAATATGATTTGCCAAATCTAAAGAAGGAATATATAGAATATCTGAATTGATCTATATCTTTTCATAAAATTGAATTTATTATCCAACCCTTCCCACAGAGAAACACTAATCCATATGGCTTCATATGGAATCTATATGTCACTTAAGGGATAAATAATGTTTAATGCAACTTTTTTTTTCAGAAAGTAGAGATAGTGATGATATATTCCAAATCGTTTTAGGAGGAAGATATAACCCTACTGTGAAAATAGGACAGAAATATTCCTACAGAAATCATATACCCACTTAGTCACACATAACAGAGTTCCATATTTGTTTGTTCTTGATAGATGTTTTAAGGAGTGGGATGTTATAAATCAGTCTCTTAGAATGCAAAGTTTTTTTTGTTTTGTTTTTTGTTTTTTTTTTACGAAATATTGCAGGAATGATCAATACCTGGCACACGGGAAAAGGAAAAACCCAGAGAAGATATTTCAAGTTCTGTGTGAGACACACTGACACTACATGATAGAACACCAGTCTCATTGGTGAAACACAAATGCTAGGCAAAGAACACCAGGATTTCAGTGTTCAGGGTAACTTAACATAGTAATAGCATTCCAAGACCATTAAAGTTTCAACAACTTAATAGTTGCTCCTTCATCAGGCTGATGCCAAGGGGCCAGGTGTGCCTTGGCAAACATTCCTATAATTGAGCTCCCATCCCTGAAAGTCCAGATGCGGCTGAGATAAGAGTAACAAAACTAGTATATCATACCACTTAATCTTAGCTGCAGATTCTAAGATGAAGAAATAAATGTGTTTATTTAATACTGAGTTTGTTAATGTCTGGTTAATGACTTTCTTCTGAATGAATATTTTCAAGTCCCTAAAAGCATTCTTACATGGAGCAGTTTACCCTGAGAAGATGTAAAAATACTTTTTTTTCGTAATGACATCTGATTAATTCTTATTGTATGTCGGTATATTTGATGAGTGAAAGGGGGGAATTAGTTAATGTTTTTGATGCTTGAGAAATTGCTAATATTTCTTCATTGACTCAGCGCTCAGTAAAATCCTACTTATTTATTTCTTTAAACAACTCCCATCAGGGTACACACTCCAGTGCTCTTTATTACTTTTATCAATGAAATATGTTTGTAGAAATTTTCCAGTGATGCTGCATCTTCTTGATTTATTATCCCAGTAAACATAGCTTTGCTGAATTAGGTAAGGACCATTTTGGTCTTGTGTGAGCTTATTATTATATATCATTATATTATATGTCTGGCCAAAGACAGAGAAGTCTTTGAAATGCCCTTACTGGATAGCAAAACAAATATCTCTGCCATTGCTGAACACAGGGGAGCCCTCAACATCACTGAATAGGATGAATAAGGTAAATCACAGATCCCAGCCACTTAGTAACTTTATTAAACAATTCACCCTCCATCAAAAAAACATAATCTAGCACATTTCCCGGATGGTGATAATAGGAGTCAGCCCCTTTATCGGCAGCAGATGCAATCCATGATTACTCCGGGATTGTCTATTTAAATAACATTGTCTTTGCTTGACTCTTGTTGACCGAGGCAGACGTCATCATGCAAACCTGCCATACTTGTGGTATTTCCTAATGCCTCTGTCATATATTTCTTAAGCAAACCCTAGCACCAAAAGATAGATGGCTGTGGGCTCACTTAAAATATTTTTATTCTTATTCATCCTATATCCTTGTTCCTCCTTTCTTGCACACACCAGTCATGTCTGATCTCCCTCATACTCACTCGTTATGTTTTCTGTGTATTTGTGACTACTTATGTACGTACCTATGCGTGCACACAAATATAATGTCCTGTCTATGTCCTTGCCACTTATCCCTTTTTTTCTTTCTAGTTTTTCTTCTATTTTATACAAGCCAGAGACCTTTTGCTGGGATATCCTGGTCATCACCCAGATAGCTCTACTCCTGTGAGTTACTTGTCTTTACTGCATCCATCCCCATTCTACAAGCTGTTTACTAGACCCTTCTCAAAATATCACTTCATCATGCTGATTTTGGCCATGTCTCTAAAAGTCTTTTTTTCTCCCATTTTAATTCATCACATCAAGATCAGCCTGCTCCTTTCCACCACCACCCCCCCCAAGGCTGAAAGGAATATTTTTAAAGAGGGATCAGGGGTCAGGAAACCTGGATCCACGCATCAAATCCAACCTGTAGTGTGTTTCCACATGGCCCACAACTAGAAGAGGGTGGGAAAATGCAAGAGAATACAAACTTTTTCTGAAATGTGAAAATTATATGAAATACAAATCTCTAGGCGCATAAATGAAGATTTATGGCATTTAGTCTTGCCCATTCATTTCTAATTCTCCATGGAAGTCTTTGCAGAATGATGCCAGCACCAAAGTTGCGATGGGACCAAATGGCCTGCAAAGTCTGAAACATTTGCCACTATATACAGAATCTCGCAGAATTATTTGCCACTATTTGCCAATACCTAGGTAGATCACAACCCCAGGTGTTATAAAAATGGGAATTGGAGTAGAGTTGTCTGGGCAATAACCATACTATCCCAGCCAAAGGTCTCTGGCTTGAATAACATAGAAGTAAAAATTGAAAAAAAAAATAGGAATAAGTGGAAATGACAGACAGGACGTTATGTTTGTGTGCGCACATATCTACATGCATAAGCAGATATGCATACACAGAAAACATCACGAGTGAGTATGAGGAAGATAAGACATGCCTATTGTGTGCAATTTCCAGAAGTCAATGACTTTTCCAAGGGAATTCATAGGAAATAACTGCTAAACGATAGTTTTGAGTCCTTCACTGACAGACCGGGACTATCCTCACTGTGTCATATTACAGGCCTCTCGTTTAAAAGGTATAGTTAACCATAATTGAAACATAAGGGTCACTATACTCCACCTGAGGTCTCCAACATTAGTCACAAAAGATGCTACAGAGGGGACCAGCTTTTAGTGACCACTGAGACAGGGATTATTGTATACAATGAGTAGTTCATCTGGCAGTGAAGATGACTTAGACCTTTACCGCCAATGGGTTAGAAATGATCTTTGTTATTTCTGGTCAGGCAAAGTTGTAGGAATCAATCTCTAAGAGTACTACATTTCACGCCTTGTTTTAAGAGATACATATTTTCTTATAAGAACCTGAGAAACATTTTCTGGGGTAACCTGATTTTGCTTGAAAATAAAGAGAAGAAGGAAGTTCAGCCGATGGGATGCTTTCTGCAAGCTCCACCCTTGTCAGGATAAATAATTGCTTGGCCATAATAGCAGTGGCCTGTGACCCTGGCTGAGGAAACAACTGATGAAGGTTCTTTACTACTTACAAGTCTAGCGCCACCCGGCAGCCTTCCAACAGGGATGCTGCATTATAGTTCCACAGGGCATTTTGTTGGATGTTTTGCTTCTTTTGTCTGGAAAAGAAGCCAGGGAATTATGGCAATGCCCACTCTTAACCCCTAGTTCGCACAGGTCAGCAGACCCCAGAGACAGAGTTGTCCTGCTCAGAGAAGAGAGAAGAAGGCGGTAGATGATTGGGGAGAGGATGTCTCTTAAATCACTGATCACTAAGTCTGAATTTAAAACAAATGTGGGTATTTCCACAAAACTTTTAGTCAGTGGCTCTGATGGAATAAGAAGTTATCTGATGGGTTCATTTGTCCCTGACTTTCTCAGTGCTTGAGAAGGTGAAGTGAGAGAATGAACCCAAATAGCAGTCGTATTCATACCCAAATGACGCTTTTTAAACTTCTGCCTTCATTGGTGAGTTCTATAATGGGCATTTTTGGATTATGTTTATATTTGGCTGTCAAAGGAAAAACGTGGTGGGAAAATTATTTTCTGCTTTCTAGTTACTTCCACATAGTAGTGTAACAGAAGACATCTTTCTCTAAGGCTTTTTTCCTGAAATTCTGAGAATTGTTTGACCTTACACTTCAACATGTTAATGAGTCAACCGTATCTTGTGAATGGCCTACATTTTCATGCCTCCTGAAGCATATCTCTGGCTTTCTTGCACTCAGTGGTCTACCTAAACAATGCAGAGGTGTACTTGAATAGGCACACCTGACTCACCTGCATTCTTGGAGTCTGTTCTTTTTTCTTTATCTATAAGCATAAATAGTACTCAACCCATCTGTCTTGCCTCGTGCAGTGATACAAGATGTCGTATATATGACATGATAGTTAACTTTCTCCCACACTGTAAACTTTGAAGGTCAGAAAATAGCTTACATATCTTGGCACTCTCTAAATCGTGCGCTCTGAGATTACAGACACTGACCACCTGCGATAACTGGGCACTTATAATGGGTTGATTAAACATCTAGAAGCATTTATTTATCTATAATAAAAATACAGACATTACTGAAAGGAAAATGTAGTCTATCAATTTCTATGTTAATTACATGTCAGGTGAGATTTGAGATCTAATTAATCAAATAAAAATATTTTCCTTTTCACTTTTATAATTTAGCTAATAGCAAACTTTAAGCTACATATCTGGCTTTTATAACTATAGTTGCTTTAATATTACAGGTAGGCAAACAGCTACCTTGAGAATGATCAAAGTTGCAATTGCCTAATTACTGGCCTATTTCCTCCCAATATAAGCTCCCTGAGGTAGAAACTAGCAGCCTTTGTATTCTAAAAGTTTCTTCACTAGGCTTAGCATGCAGCAGTTCCACAGACTTGGTGAGAAGAGTAGGAAACGAGTTACCCCTGCACTTGGTTCTTCTGCTGGTGGAGATCTACAGGGAACAGAGGACCTGCTCTCTGTTTCAGCAATGACACTGCTGCTCAGTGTTAGCTTATTTAATCTTCCCAATGACTTAAAAACTAAACCTTATTTCCTTTTTTTCCTAAGGGAAAAAAGCTGGAAAATCACAGAGATAAAATAACCGTACTATATTGCAAATGTTGATTTAGTGATGTTCTTATTAGAATAAAAAATGACTACAAATATAGGTTTATTTCTTTGTCCATTGCTTCTCAAAACATACTTTGTTATCCTCTGACTCTAGTCCTTAAATTTATCAAGTTAACTTTGAAAACCGGATGTATTTTTGTTTTAAAAAGCCTCACTGTGCATGATTACATCCACCAGAGGCCAAATACATATATTTTTTCAGAAGCTCATAAAAACTCTCCCCAAATATGATCCAAACGGATCATATTCTTGACCCATAAGTCAAATCTTAACACACTTCAAAGATTTGAAATCTTTTTGCTATTTTCTTGTCACTACAGAATATAACTAGAATTAAATAATAGAACGAGTCTCTCTAACCCACACCTATGACCTCATGGTGAGTTTCCAAAGATTGATTAGTTGGAAAAAAGTGAAAACAGAGACTCGGTTAATAAGGATATAAGGATCTACCCGCTACACTGGAATTATGGCAGTCAATGTCTGCTGCATAACTGTATCATCTAGGGACAGCTCTGAGAGATAATGGTGGAGGGAAATACTTCTGGTGATTTTTATTTTGTACTTTGAAAGGAAGAGTGACTTCCTTCCAAAGAGCAAAGAACAAATTAATACCAGTTGATAGGAGTGGCTGCATGACTCATAAGATAGTCCAGGAAATGGAAAGATGAAAAGACAGGATAACAGGAAAGTTCACACTAGAAGCATCTATAGGAGTATCTCCAATTAACAAAGAGAGGGAAATCACATCCCTTTTTATATAAATGCCAAGAATAAGTCATCTTCGTCCACAGAGGAAGAACTCAAAATAAATGAAAACATGAACCATCCATCCCACAAATTTTAGTCGATCTCTTTCCCCCAACTTCTACTTCCACACTGAGTCCTACTGTTTGGGGAAGAAGTGCTTTAGTCACAGGGATGAATGAGATTCATGAGTTGAAGAACATGAGCCACGGATTCCCCTTCCTCAAGATTAATGTGGTGATAGTTAGCGCTGAGTACTATGTGAGACAACAGTGGCGATTAATACTGAGGCTTTGTACAGTACCTTCCTGAAGGGAGCCAGCTGCTAGTCTGGTGGTATTGAATGTACAGGATCTTTACTTTTATAGAGGGGACAGAAAATTGGCTTTCCTAAGAAAAACATGTCTTCTGGTTGTTGGTAGGCAATCAATCCTTAGTCCTTTTACCTGAGTTAAAATCTATGGACATAGAGAAAGCTTCATCTATTGACATTGACATCAATCTCAGAGGTCAATCTTACAACAAAAGTACAGCAATGGACTCAAATCCACAGCACTCAGTAGGTTTAGTCTATTTCCCAATACCAAGGGTTAACTGACTTGGTTGGTAGATGGTCTGCTCATGTTCAAAAACTGTATCAGTTGAGAGACAGAAAGTTGGAAAGAATGAAATTCTGGTAACAAGGAGGTCCATATTCGGTGTGTGTAGTCTGACATTCCCTACAAAGTTGGAATATGATTCAATAGCTTGCAGTATCTGCCCCAAGCCAGCAGCCAGTATCTAGGGACATTTCCTCCACCAGAAAGCTTGAATCCAAGATGAAGACTGGTCAATAAGACTAAGGCACAAAAGGGTAAGTAATTTTTCAAAGGTCAGACAATAGTTAATTTGAAAAATTGGAATATAAATCAAAAATTGCCCATAGTCTAGTCTTTTTACTGATTCTTAGTTTATACTTATTCATTCTTGGTTTATATTTATTCATAAGCATGTATCTACATCAAGACCTATTTAATTTTTTTGAAGCTTACTATCAGTCCTTTTATAAAGAAGTTGTCTTACTTTTGATTAAGTGGTCAATAATTATTTGATCTTTAGTTTTAGCTTTAATAACTAGTATGACTCTCAGTCTTCTTGATCATAAATTAGAGATGTATCTGCATAGGCAAACAGCTATTTTGCCCCCATAATGGGTTTGTTTGAGAATTTTCTCTAAATCTATTATATATAATTTGTTTAAAGTAGCAGGAAATAACTAACTGTTGAAATTGAGGTTTTCAGCATTATTCAGTTGAATATTCACAATTATTCAGCACTATTTTATTGATGATTACTATTTTCATAATGGTATCTGATCATGCAATCTTTCTCTACACTTTGAAATTATTAACCATGTTCTTCAGTAGGCCACTAGCCTATATAGATGTTATATTTTTTAATGTTTTTCCTTTAAGTAAAAAGGTAATCACAATTAGCCTTTTAAAAAACAAAGTCATAATGTTCTTAAATTTATGGTTTTTATCTAAAACAATATGGGGCACAGACTAGGCACTCAATAATCTTTTAAAGTAAATAGATGCCTGAGCTCTTTTATAATGATACTCAACATTTCCTTCATTTTCATATGAATACGGGGTTGTTCTATCTGGTCCTAACTTTGTTGCATTAAAACTGAGTGATTGCTGTTCAACAGAAATCTTATTATGAAGAGTGATTCAGGAATGTAACTGGTTAATCAATGCTGATGAAATTCTTTGTGGACCCAGGAAGAAAACAAGTAATATCCCAAAGTAAAACTTTCTATGGCCAGACCTCTTTGACTAAGCCAAAATTATATCTAATTCGTTTTACATTCAAAATTCATATACTCAAATAAAGTGTGTCTTCTCAGATTTTCCAATGAGACGAAGTCAGCCATAATGGCATTTTACAAGAAAACTCTCAAAAACAATGAAAGCACATGCACTTCTTCCCTTTTCTCTAAAGATAATATGAATAGCGGCAACTTGAAGAACCATTTGTTCAAGAGATTGTTCACTTGGCTCACTGCCATGTTAGTTTGCTTCCCCTTGGAATTTCAAATCCAGTGAAAGCTAATATCCCTCTTTTTTCTTGGCAAATAATTTTGGAAGAAAAAGCATTCATGGATATATAATATTTAAATCTAGGTGATTAGTCATTTGAGGAAGCACATAAGGAAGTTGTAGGATATGTTAAAACATATTGCTGCCTTCTTTTCTCATTCATTGGGACATTTTAAACCATATTAGAACAAACAGATGAAAAAAACAAAATGGAAAAAAAGGTAATTTCAAAGTTTGTCCAAGCATAAAATTCAGCAAAATATTAAATAGAATTTGGACTAATGTTTCTCTACAGTGTGGGTAGTTTTCAGTATGTCTTGATAAAGGTTTCTAATTATTTTAAGAAATTATTTAATCCATGTGAAATTTACATCATACACAGAACTGAAACATTTTAAAGGAAATAGTTTTCTTCTTTGACCTTGCAAAGAAAAACCACCAGCTATTACAGATTTTTGAAAGCTCTCTTGCACTTTATGTTTTTAGTAAACTTTGTTTTGATTTAGCAATATTGATGTAAAGTAGCCAAAACAAGCATCAAATACCACAGAGGCGATACCAGGTTAGCTATTTGAGCTTGTTATTAATTGTTAATTGTCTTCTGAGCCTTTAACTAGATACCTAAACCTAATAGACCACTATCAGCAAGAGATGCAAATTATATGAATACTGTAGGTGGCCAAACACAGTGGCTTGCTAAATATTTCATTGCTTTTCTGAGTGTCACTGAAGAATTATACTCAGTCTTCCTCATACTCTAGCAGAAGTAGCATTGCAGCATTTGTTCTGTTGCAAGTAAGCACATCTGACCTCACAATTAAAATAATTTTTCGAGTGTTTGTCATAGGAAACAAACCAGATGTTGTACTTCATGTTTTATTTATGGACATGAGCTTTGGGGACATACATCATTCATTATAGATATTTTTCATGACAAACCTTCCATTCTGACTTCTTTTTTAAACTGTAGTTTCTACTTCAGGACAATTGAACAGTTTACTTACTTTTCCCTCTAAACAGAGCACTCTCATTCCTTCCTATTTTTGCCTTCATTCTTACTACACTGCTCGCTCCCGAAATCAGTGCTTCTGGCCAACTATCTCCCTTCTAGAAAAGAAAAAAAAAATACTCATCTGGTGAAGAGACTAGCAATGACTTCTCCCTTTAGAATTATCAGGATGCTTTTGGCACTACTTTTATGGCACCAGCTCATTCTTTTGTGAAACACAGTTTAATTTCCAGGACTTAAAGTCAACTTAGTCAACTAAACAACCTCATCACAGGAAAAGTAAATTTGTGGCTATATGATATGATGGGTGTTAATTAGACTTACTTTAGCTGTCATTTACCACACACACACACACACACACACACACACACACACACAGAGTCATTATATTATAAGCCTGACACAAATATAATGTTGATTATAATTATATCCCAGGTAAAATAAAGAAATGCTGGTTATGAAAGTTGGGAACTTTAAGAGAAAGTATGGTGTGGAAGGTAAAAGGAAACATTATGTTTTAATCTGTAAAAGAACAAATGTAGATTCACTGAAATCCACTAAATGCAGAAAAGAAGAAAAGGGTTTTTTTTTTGAGAATTACTTATTAATGTTATCAACCTTGCTGTTTTCTTCTAGAGAAATGGTTAGTAAGTATAGAATTCTGTCTTTCTGAAACATTTCAGTGAGGTTCTGCCTGAAGTGGGGAAAATGACTTGGTAAGGCACAACCTTGGAAGGTGCTGACACCACTGGGGTCTCTTGGATTCTTACATTATTAACCCTTTCCACAGAGTCTCGGGCCCAGTATTATGAAACTTGAAAATTACAATACAATCCAATATCTGAAAGCGAAAGAAAATAAAAAGGATTGAATTTAGCTGGTTAACTAAGAGATTTTTCCACTAAGGAAGGTGTCACCTTTTTAATTGTTCAAACTTCTAAAACTCACTGGGGCAGTTTCTATTTCACAAAATATAACACTTGAGCATGGTGTGTTGATGTGCATTAACTTCATGAGTTCGATGTTTGAAGTCCTGTATTTACAGGCATTGTACATCTGGATCTGACTGTTGAAATGATGGGATTAGATGTTTTCTTCCAGGGATCTATTAACCAGACCATGATTGCCTTAATTCAGTCTCAGTCTCTGTCTCTCTGTGTGTCTCTCTGTCTCTCTTCTCTCTCAGGTCCCTGAATATGACATCTTCAATTTGACTCTTCAAGATGGGGCTATTACCCAAATTGAGGGGATTCTAGAAATACTGTGGGCCTGCTCAATAAAGTCTGAAGAAATGTGCTGACAGTCTCAGCTTCTCTCATTCATCTGATCAGAAGAGACACTGATTCAACCGAATAGAATTCCAACAGTCTCCCTGCTGCAATGCTCACGCCCTTCAGAGTGATACGTTTGTCCTCTGGGGCTTATTCAACTGCTTTAGGAAAGTGATAGCTTGAGCAGTAAAAAATAGACCTGTGTCCAAACTGCAGAGAGAAAAAAAATTTAGATGTAACTAAAACAGTGCAGCACATTTTGAAATTCTTTAGCTATTAGCTATTTTAGTTCTTGGCACTTTTTTTTTTTTTGTAAAATTATACTTTCTTTGGGACATAATGATGCTGTGGCAAAAGCCCCAGAGAAAATCTGGGGGTATTTAAGGGTATTCCAAAATTCACACTCTTGGAAAATGCAAAGTGAATGATTTGTAAGGAAGTGAAATGATTCTATAAACACTGCTTCCAAGAACTCCGAATACACAAATCTAAATGAACTAAAAACAAACTAACAAATAAAAACCAATAACTGAACAAAGGAATTTGTGCTATAATGATGTTAGGTATCAAGGAGAAATTATTTTCCCAAAGGAAAGAGAAGAACTTAATATATGTTATAAGAAAGAAATCCAACATATAAGGAGATAATTAATGGGACAAGATTTTGCTAGAGATGGGATGCACTGGACCCAGGTCCTGGACTGGCCCTTTCCTGAAAGAGGAAATTTCAAAGATGCTACTAAGGAACTGATACTTGAGACCCAAGGTAAAGAGAGTTCCCAGCTTATAGTTAGTTAGGGCAGGCAAGGAGTAAGGGGAGAGGGTAGAAAATCCACCTGGCAGTTGTGAGAGCTGGAAGAGGGAGAGGAAATATGGGAGAGCAGGTGACCAAGGAAACTTGCTGTTGAGCTATATTTGAAAAGACAGCGAGGACTGAAACTGACATTCCCTCTAGCATTGCCCAGAGGCAATGTGGGAGCAGGTGAGTGAGGGGAGGACGGGTGGACAGATGCTTTTGTCATCAGCAGGTGAGTGGAGGAGAAACAGGTGGTGAAGGAAGTAGGAGGGTTACAGGGAAGGACAGGGAGTGATGAACCTCAGGATACCCAAAACAGAGAGGGAGGCATGAAAACACCGGATATACAATAGGTCTAACGGTCTCAAGGTCGTAAAGAAAAAGGAGACTTAGGAGAAGTATCCTTTAACAAGTCAAGAGGTTGTCAGATAGTAAAATTCTCTGGATGAGCAACTTTCAGATGGTAACATCAAGCTGGTGTAATCATGCCTCAGAGTCCTATTAAACCACTATCACTGACTGACAATAAACTGTATTACTGGGGGGTTCAATAGAACCTCTGCTTGCAGACAGAAAGTGAGATGGAAAGAAGAGTACAGATACTCTTTGGCCCAGACCCCACACTGAATATGTGGAAGAGATGATTTGCAAGGAAAACAACAGGAAAGAGGAAGTTCACAGGGTGGCAAATCTGAATGCAATCAGGTTTAAAGTATGGACATTTTCTTGCAGCAATACAGAAGACTGATGATGGCAGGAGAAGCTAAGATAAACTAGGAGGATGCAATGACTGCTTGAGGAACTGGGGTGTGGCAATATAAGTAAGCATGTTCTCGAAAGGACTATGTCAGCCAGGTATTGGAGGTTCGATATTTGGAGGTTCTGCACAGAGCAGAACCACAGAGAGGTAGTCATCTTTCGCTTGGAATATTACAATCTGTGCGCAGAGAGAATCTGTGTGCAGGTTCAAAGAGAATCATTTAGAAAGCTTTCTGGGGTTCCCCCAAGGTGGTCCCTCAAGACGGGAGGTGTGAGCCACAAGCTTATCTCTGCAGTTGGAGCCCAACTGGGCATCTGCGCACTGCAAGGTTCTGCAGATAAGGGACAGGTCCTGTGCCCTGAGCGCGGGGCCCAGAGCTCAGCCAACAGCAGGTGCTTGGTCCTCACACCTGAGATTGTAGGTCAGCCATGTGTTGGTGTGGAATGGGTTTATTCCCTGGACGCATTATAACGCTTTGTTCAAGTTTACTTCTCATTTGTTTGTTCCTGCTTTCCTCCGAAGACTATGGAAGGCAGTCAAGGAACCCAAAGTGACAAGCTTTGTCAACCCACATATTTCACAGAAGTTGTCTGAGACCTTCTCTGTAAAGAACTAAACACCGGGAAGTTGGGCATGCTTTTTCCCCACTGAAATGGGCAGCCACTTGTCTACTGTATGAGAACTTTCCATGTCTCTATAGGGGATGGTATAATTCATGGATTTTTAACTTAATGGAAGTAATGAGTCACTGAACTGTTGCTTTTTCAAAAACAGCATCACCTTGTTTAAGTAGATGTCTAATTGCTATCCAGTCTAATGGTAAACATCTTTTTTCTCTTATGCTTCTAACTGATGCCACTATCAATGAAAATTCTAGTAAATTCTGTAATCATTTGTCAGGCATTTTGCAGTTGATAAATTCTCATGCCTAGAATAACAGACATAGATTTGGCTATTGGCTATTTCTTCTATCTTGTAGACAATAAAAAGACTCTTCAATTATCTCTAACACATACATACATTTTACTTCACAAAGTATCAGTGCTATTCATTTTGTATGAATTTCTTATAAAAATATTAATTTTGTTAATACAAATACCTATGTCTATAGACCCATATTTTGAGATAAGGTACTATTTTTCAAATATTTAGCAAATATTTGAAATAGCAGATACTTATAAACTATAATACACAAACCAGTATAGTAGATTTTTGTAAGAAATTGGAATTAAATTTGTTTAAACTGACACAAAAGGTTTGGTTTACAAATGAGAAATGCCATCTGTTTCTAAAATTGTAGAGGTCCATTACGTCTCTGACATAGACTCTCATTTGTAACATATGATAATATGTGCGTATGTATTTTTTTATTATCACTAGCAATTCTGAGAGGTCCATTTTAAAATACAGATTTTTGAGTACTGACAAAGCTTGTTTTTGACAGGTTTGTTCTTTTCGATTTCTCCATTCTCTTATTCACTAAATTGTGTTCTTTTATGCTATTGTATTCACCTGAACTTGGTAGGATGCATTATGCAAATAAGTGTCTGCTTCTTAAGTATCAGCAAGTGAGAACTCCAAAATGGCTGTGTTAACTTGCTGATTTAAGTTAACCCCAAGCAAACAAGAGTGTACAAACTCTCAGATGGCAAGGGTTGTTTTGTATTCTTTCTTATAAAGTTACCATTTCAATGTGACAGCATTCAAACGCTATATGATAATAAAACACTGAAAGATTGAATCTGTTTCCCAACAACAGAAAAAATAACTTCTTCAATTATGAATTTCACTAACATTAATCACGGAGAAAGCATTTATTGGTATGCATGTATGAAATTATAAATGCCCAACGACAGTATTTTGTAACCAAGAAACTAGCTAATAACCTCCCTAGAATAACCCTATAGAGAACACATTCTCTACAGTTACTGTAATTAGCTGAAGGTGTATCATCAGCATAATTGAAGAGATGTGAGTTCAAATGTATTTAAGTGGTTGAGAAAAGGAGATTTTCTTCTGGAGATGACATTATCTTGCTCTGGAATATATTTCATGGGTTAGCACTAATTTCCCTTCTATTTCCTGTGCGCATTTTGAGTATCTATTCATTCCAAATGAATCTGGTAAAGATGATTTCTGCTGTAGGCAGAATGATGTCCTGCCAGTGATGACAGTGTCCGAATCCCGTGAATATGTTAAATGAGGTGGCAAAGAGGAAAGAAGCTGCTAATCAGCAGCCTTTAAATAGGGAGATTATTTTGGATTATCAGGTAAACTCAATATAATCATAGGGATCCCTAAGAGTGAAAGAAGACTGAAGGGGAGAGTCGCAAGAAGAGATCTGATGGTGGAAGTGAGGTCAGAGTGGCCAGATGCGAGAAGGACTTGACCTTCAGGACTAACTCTGAAGGTGGGAGAACTGGGCCAGGAGCCACAGAATGCTAGCATCCCCTGGAAATGGGAAACCCCAAGGAAACGTAACTTTTCACCTTAGAACCACCAGAAGGTTACACAGTTCTGCAGACACCCTGACTTCATCGGCTGACCTCTGTGGCAAAAGACATTTGACACACAGAATGGTAAGATAAGAGATATGTATTGTTCAAGTAAATTTGCTTTTGGTGATTTGTTAGAGCAGCAATAAGAAAGCAATACAACGCTGCAATTTTGAGACTGTCTTTTAGAACTAAGAACACCAGAACTGTAAGAACTTCAGTTTCTCTTTATAGGTTAGGTTCATACGTTAGTTTAAATATTATATTCTAATATCGATTCCTGAAATTGTTTTAAAAATATTGTTTTAATCTTCCTTCTGCGCAATATCCTCTTGAGGAAGTAACTGTCACCAGCTATTATCACCTCACTTTTGTCTGTGATAAACTGAAGTGTAAAGATTATCCACCTCATCTCAAATATACTCAAGGGGAGAAATGGCACCAGAACCCAGATGTCTAATTCCTGATCCTGAGTTAGTTCTTTTAGTCAATAAATGAATAATTACTACTAGTAAATAATTCAAGAGGAAAAACTACTATAAGACTTAAGAGAAAGCGGGGAAGCAGAGAAAGGATATTGTTAGATGAGCTATAGGTTAAAGCCACCTTGGATGTGTATTATTGGCTGTCAGTAGTGGTTTGATTTCATAACTGTAGGCATTTAATGAGTTATCAGGGTTTTTCACACCCTTCCACCTTTAGGCACTGACCAGCACAATCATGTGCCCGCCCCATGATTGTACACACCTGGCCAATGGGTGTGCGCATGCGTGAGGGCTCACACCAGGGCCTAGGAGGGAGGGGATTTAAGTGGCCGTTTCCTTGCCAGCTGGTTTCCTCTGTTCGCTATCAAAACTCCTGTGACGATGACATCAAGGGCTCTGACATTCTTTTTTTAAGCTGCTAGAGCTGATGGCGAACCTCCCTGGACTGGGATGGCTGCAAAAATAACATGAGGTATTTATATCTAGCAGTTCCTCGAGGTTTTCTGGGGGAGGCAAGTCTAAAGTAGGGGTCTGGAAAAAAGAGGAGCCATGGCTAGCTGGGTGAAAGCTACAGGGGGGCAGCAGCAAAGATCCCATTGCAGGGGGCTGCTTGGAACAACAGGAGGCCAGGGCTGCGGAGCGAACAAGGACACCAACCTGGAAGGGTCACAGCGGGGAAAAGAGGGGACAGTCAAACAGGGTCTGGTAGGTCCTATTAAAGAATGCCATTTAGCCAACTGAGGCAATGAGCCTCTGTTGGAGTTTCAGCCTTAGTACTTATTTCTTGAGAGTTGATGACAGGACACAGGATGTAAGAAGCAAAGAGGGCCCTTAGGCGATTACTGGAATTATATAAATAAGAAAAGGGTGTCAGATCATGGCTGTGTCAGGAGTGCAGTTGTAGGCAAAGTGTATGATTGATGGATATATTGTAATGATAAAGTCAACAGAATTGGTCTCAAATTTGGCGTAAAAGGGAGAAAGAAGATTGAAAGATAATAGCTAGTCTTTTACCTTTGTGACCAATGATAAGAAATTAACATAAACTGTGATGGTGGAAACTGCAGGAATAGCTGCTTTTCCAGTAAACATTAGAACTAAGTGTGAACTTATAAAGCTTGAAAAGCGTATTGACTGCTCAAGCAGTGTGCTAAGGAGGGGAGAGATTCGAGGTGGGGATATTAACCTGGGCATCATCAGCAAATGGATGATACTGTAAGCCACGAGACAGGATGACATCACAGCAGGAATGATCGAAAATCGAGAAAATAGATTCTCAACATTAAGGTGCCTGAGAGCAAAGTTGAAACCAGCAGTGGGAAAGCAGAAGGGGAAAGCAGGTGAATGTGTTATCCTGGAAGTCAACTGAAACAAGGATTAAAGGATGACAGAGATATTCCATTGTGTAAATTGCTATTAAGTGTAGAAAAATGGCTATAGGATTTAGAAGTGTGCAAGTTGAAGGAAACCAGAATGGATAAGCCCACACTACCTCAGTCTGACCAGTGGATTACTTTGAGCTTTAGCCAACTGAAAAACAGAGAAAAGAAAAGCTCCTAGCCCTTCCTAGCTTAAAAGCAGCCTTACATTTTCAAAGGTGTCCTCTATACCCCAATATGAAGAAGGGCAGCAATTCATCAGTGGAGACAACTTTAGATCCATATCATCCTGGGCAGTACACAAGAGGAATCCACAGAACTCACACAGAATTCACTAATCGGCCTTTATCTACCATCCATGATCATGTGTTTGCCTTCCCAGTTTGCCACCCTCACAAGCCTAGAACCACCTCCCTTTCGTCTTATTATTTTACAAAAGTACTGTCTTTGTTGACGATGCTACCTAAGCCAACACTCTGTTACTAAAGTGAAACCTGCATGATTCACGGGTTGATAAACTTGTTTATTTTTCCCTTTTCATCTGTCTTTTATTACAGTACCTCAGCTGAGAAACAACTATGGGTATGGGGAAAAGTTCTCTTTTCCTAAAGGCTGTTGTGGCCTTGATGGGAAGAGTTTTTAATATGAAAAGTCAATACAGCATATTGAAGAGAGAATAGGAGGCGGGCGTGGGGAGATACAGTGAGTATGAACAATCTTTTGAAGTTTTGGTCCACTTAGGAGAGAAACAGTCCCGAGCGGAAATGGAAGTTTTGCACGGGGAGGATCCCTTTTGTTTTTAGGGCTGGAAATAAAAGTATGTTTGGATGCTAGTGATATAATGCTTGAGAGAGGGAAAACCTCACAGGACAGAGAAGTCTTCTACTAGAAACTGTGACTATGAGTGGGAGAGGGGGATGCGACACCGCTAGATGAACAGAGAGGCCTTTCAGGGTAGCTGGACAGAAGCTCAGCTTAAGGGGATGGAGGCACCTGGTGGTGGCAGACAGCTGAGGGTCTTTCGTCTGCTCCACTTTTCTCAGAGGTGTTATTCCTATATTCACAGAGATAATGAGAGGAGGAGGAGGAGGAAAACCTAGTACCAGTAAAAATCTAAAATACTGACCATAAACCCTTGCCAATAGGTTTACTTACTTCTCTACTTAGCCTGTGACAAGCGTTTCTAGTGGTTCCATGGGGTTTTAAGCAGCAACTGGGATGCAACCGTCAGGATGTTATGTAAAGAACAGTGTACTCAGTAGTTTTGCAGAAAAAGAACCTAGAGTCTCAGACAAAAGAAACTCTAGATTCCTTGGCCTGCTAAGATAGAGCAAGCATCAGCACAACTTCTCAGTAGTATAGATACCATTAAGATGCTAATTAAGTGCTTGTCAGGAAGAACTGTTTGCCCTTCCTTTCTGATCTGTTTTTCCCTGATTTTGAAATTAGTTTTGGGGTTGCAGAATTCCAATTCACAACAAAGATATTCCTGGGAAAACACAAAAATCTCTGGCACTTGCAAAGAATACCTAAAGTCCTCTTGGTAGAAATGTCTTCCTGAAACACCATCAATGTTTGACTCTTCAAATGACTATGGCAAGTACCTAGAAGGAAGAACTCAGACCTCTTGAAGTATTGTAAAGAAAGATAATGTGTAGCTCCTAATTCATTTGCCTTTTAATTAGTAAAAGGTTAGTTGCAATGACCCTTACACCTCAAACATAATTACTAAAGTTAGGCATTAAGGATCGGTAAGTGAGAATGGGGGAGAAGGATGCAATGAATTTAAGCAGTGTGGCTACTATTGATTTAATCTTTTCTACAATCAGCTAGTAATTTATGTGAAATATAAAAGTAGTTTATAATAAAATAATAAAAGTAGTTAACTGCATGGTTATTCCTAAACCAGTTTACTAAATAGCAGCGAAAGCGGCAATCAGGGAACTAGATTCCTCCCTGGTCATTGCTCTCACTATGGACGCAGGGAGCGAGGACCTGGGCAGGCAAGAAGGAGGGCTATTAGTACCAGGACTGACTCAGTCGATAGTATACAAAGACTGAATGCCCCTAACAGGGAGTTAAGAGCTTATCTACCCTTTACATGCTCTGGTATTCTGGGTGAACTGTCATGGGAGGTAATAAAAGGCCTGAGGTGATGAAAACAGGATATAAGGAAGATTGTAGTTGAAACTGGACTGCAGACCAGTAAACTGAGTCAGTCAGTCACAGGTTGTTTATCTAGCCCCCCCTGGGCTGTATTTCTTAGGGTACTAGGCTTCAGTGACTCTCGGTCATTAAACTTCACCTGGTCATCATGCTTCAGCACTTTGTTTCTTTATACACATATTTAGAGAAAATAAATTCATACTCTAAGTAGACTAAGATTTGTGTTGATTTGTTTCACTGAACACAAACCTACTATGGTCTGGAAGCATAATGCATTAGAGGGACCCTGTGATAACAGGAACTATCCTAGGGGAGAGAGGGAAGGAGGGAAGGAGGGAGAAAAGAAGTGAGGGAGGGGGAAGGGGGAAGTGAGAGAGAGAGATGAGATGCTAGCTCTGTGTGTGTATATGTGTATGTGCATATGTGTATCTGACTTAAAGGATGTGCTTTCAAGTTGGATGAGTAGAGAACAGAATGAGAACAGAATATTCTCTATATAAGACTTACAGCCACATCAAAATATTTCAGTCACTATATCAGTTGTCTCTCTAACACATTCTAGCTTCTTTCTCACATACTGTTTGGTTCTTTTGCAGAGAATTCTCTGGGTTCCCTTCAAAATGCTTACTTCTCCCCTCCTGTGGCTAAACATAAGGGTTTCCACCTCCATTCTTTACCATGAGAACCTGATAGGGCTCCTGGTGGTAAAACTCATAACAATGTGGAACCTTCCCATTGGATAGAACTGTCAGGGATATTCAGTTCTAAGTTAATCCACCTTAAATCTCCAGCAAAGCAATGAGTTAACATTTAATTGGTCTTACTAGTTGCTGGCTCCAGTAGTTTCTACTTCAGAAGAGCTGATCTGTATTCTCTCTCTCGTCTGTCTATAGTCTTCAGGTGGTGGTATGTCCAGGTACCTCAACTCTCTGATAGACCTAAGAAAAGAATTTTCAGTGAGTTCAGTTTTTTTTTTTTTTTCGTTCTTGTGAGGGTAGTGATGACTTGTAAGGAGTTCACATGTCAAAGGGGATACCAGCAGATAATCTGACAAATATTACTTTTTTGTCCTAGTTATTCTGAAATGTTTGAGACTCCTTTAAATTATACTATTGTGTATAAATAGTCCATAGTTCGTAGGAGAAAGCACTTTCAGCATATAAAGTTATTGCTAGCTCTTATCAAATTTAGAGTTTAGTGTTATATAATAGCACTTTTATAAAATTCCTAACATGTAAACATATGGTACATGTTTTGATGAAAACTAAGTTACTTGTGCTATAAGTGCTAGAGAAAACCCACACCTATAGCTCCTACAACTCTTCACAGCTGAGCTGACTAAAGACAGAAATTCAGTGGCCTGAGTTTCTCAAAGATATATCAACCTCCACCAAGCTGATAAAAACATGATTTTGTAGCTGAGATTAATTACAAAGGAGACCTCCCATCCTTGCAGACATGAACTCTGTGGATATGTCTTGGTCAGAAAACAATTTAAAGGAATTACAACTTATGACTACTCAAAGCCACCTCAGGCATCTTAAAGAACCCTTCAAGAAGCAGGACTAAATTCCCCAAGTGGGGGAAGGAAAATGACATTTATTGATGGTCAACTATCAGTTATCAGGCAAAGTACTTAATATAACATGTATCATTTAATATAAAATGGATCTATCAAACAACCTAGCAGTTCTCCTTCTAGGTAACTACCTGAGGAAAACAGATGCACTAATTTGAAGGGATACTTGCACTCTCATGTTCATTGAAGCTCTGTTTATGTTAGCCAAACTATGAAAACCACCTGTATGTACAAATATAAATGACTGAACCAAGAAGATGTAGTGGAATACTACTCAACCATCAAAATGAGATACTTATGCCATTTGCAGCAACATCGATGGAACTGGAAGGGATAAAGCTAGGTGAAATAAGTTAGAAGTAAAAAGACATATTAAACAGTGCTACTTATATGTGGAATATAGAGAAACCAGAACAAGGGTTAGACAAAACCAATCTCAAAAACTAGCCCTTAAAAGTTGACTGAAGAGTCAGGGCATTTAGAGGGGTCAGGGTGAGTACATAGTGGGGAGGGAACATGATGATGGTGAACTATGGAAGCTGCACTATGGTGACAACACCCGAAGTGGGTAAGGGTGAGAGTTTTCTGTACTTCCAAAATACAAACAATGATGTAAACCAATATCTTCATTTTAAAAATAAAGCAGAGGTGGGAGCAGCGCAGAGCACGGAATGAAAACATTCTCCAGGCTCATCCCTGCAATCATGTCTCACATCGATAAAAGAGCACAGTGTTGCCTCCTTTGCTTGAGAACATATTCCTCACAGTCATACTGTTACATGTTTCTAAGAATATCCTTAGAATGCCTTGTGTCCCTATTGGCTGAGAATAACCCCAAGAATAATTCAAATGGAATCAGAATGAGGTTATCTGACCTCTCACACAGGACATTTTTCCGACACCCACAGAGATAGCGTTCATAACACTGCCTGAGTATGAAGCCAACATTTATAAAATTGCAAATACCATCATAAAATAAATGGCATGCTTTCCAAAATCTGCTTTCCAACATACACGATTTTTTACTACACGCTAGAATGTTTTTATTCTCTTTTTTTAAACAAAAACTTCAACTTTAATCAAACTTGCAGCTTAGAGGGAAAAAAAAAAACTTGCTCAATTTAATCCATTTTCTTTGGGAGAGACAAAAAGGGCATTGCACCCTACACGAAATTCCAGCCAAGAAAAAATTTGCAATGTGACAGACGTTCCATTATTTTTAAGGAACTGTGAGCAAGCGTGACATTAGAAACTTTTTGATTAAAACTATTTAGCAACAAAGAACTGTTTTCTAAGCTATAACTTTTCAGATCTATGTAATTTTCTTAATCCCCTTTTTACCCTAATCACACATTTAAATGGAGTTATTCAAAGTGAAAATTAATCCAGTTTAAAAATGAATGGCTCAAAGGGTCACACATCAGCAGCTCTGTCTCCTGATATGGAAGCTTTGTGACTGGAGCCCACTTCCCCTCAGCAAGACCCACTGAAGATCCTTTCAGGTCTGCAGTAAGTGGTCAACTTGATATGGAGGGTTGAGGCGTTAACCTTCTCCCACTGATGTTTTTGTGCCCAGCACATATCAGAGTAAATGCAGACCTATATTAAGTTACTGACTTTTTGGCCCCCAAAGGTATTCAACTCCATATATATAAGATCTAACTATTTGGTCGGGGAAAATATTATAGAAGCTCTATGAGTGATGGAGATTATAGAACCTGCAATGTAAGCTTCAGGCAATTTTAGCTATTATCTCTGGATTTAAAGTTCACAAATCACCTTATCCTGGAAGTCCTATCACAATGATGACACTGTCTTCATCACTCTGATGTTTGGGGAGTTATGCAAGTACGTAGCAACAGCTCTCAAAGTCAATATTTGTGTTCCCTCAAAATTCCTACACTGAAGCCCTAAAGCCAAATGGTAGTATTTGGAGGTAGGAATGAGATTCAGAGGTCAGGAGTTGTGGGGGAGGAAGGGCAGCAATAATGGAATTAGAATGTCTTTGTAATGTTATTATTTGCATATTTATGTGTTTGTATGTATGTATGTATGTGTATACATTGTTGTATTCCCTGGGTTCTCCCAACACCATTACTTGTAAACCGTCACCTTAATCTTCTGTGCTCATCCCTTCCCTGATTTTTCCCTCCCTCGCTGCTTGCTTTAGTTCTGTTGTCAGCTTGTTAGTTTTGATTTTTTTCTTGATCTTTTGTTTGTTTTCCCTTGATCCTACCAGTGAGACCATCCAGTTTTTGTCTTTTTCTTTCTGGCTTATTTCCACGAGCATGATTCCCTCTAGGTTCATCCATGTACTCATAAATGCATCAAATTTGTCTATTTTGATCACTGAATAACATTTCATTGTGTACATATACCACAGCTTTCTGATCCATGCATCTGTTCGGGGGCATTTGGGTTGCTTCCATATCCTGGCTATTGTAAACAGTGCTGCAATAAACATCCAAGTGCAGGTGTCCTTTTGAATTAGTGTTCTGGTATCGTTTGGGTAGATTCCCAGAAATGGGGCTGCTGGATGGATAGTAAGTCCATTTTTCAGTAGTTTGAGGGTCCTCCACTCAGTTTTCCACAGTGGCTGGACTAGTTCGCATTCCAACCAGCAGTATAAGAGGGTTTCTTTTTCTTTACATCCACACCAGCACTTGTTGTCATTATTTTTTTTTTAATATGAACATTCTTACTGGTGTGAGTTGGTTTCCCATTTTGGTTTTAATTTGCATTTTCCTGATTATATTAAAATTATATTTTGTTATATTAGACTGGAATTGTATTAGATTAGATTAGTATCATTAGAAGTAGAGACCAGAGCTTCTGCCCTCTACTATGTGGACTCCTTAAAAAGATACCACCAGCAGCCAGAAAGAGGGTTTGAGTGATACCCAACTTTGCCAGCACCCAGAACTCCTCATACCCAGGACGGTGAGAAATAAATACTAGTTGCTAAAGCCAATCAGGCCATGGTGCTTTGTAACTGCAGCAGGGAGAAGGCTATCATTATACAGCATCATGGTTTGAGTTAGTCTTCCTTCAAGATTAAAAAAAATGTTCAAGGCCGGACACGGTGGCTTGTGCCTGTAAGCTTCAGCCTATGAAGCGGCCGGGGCTAGGGATCGCGGTTCAAGTACCGCCTGGGGTCTGTAGCGAGACCTAGTTCCAAAGAAATAGATGGGTGTGGTGGTGCGCGCCTGTAATCCCAGCGACCTGAAAAGCTGAGGCTGGGGACTGCTTTGAGTCCGTGGTACCCCAGGCAACGAGAGCCTGTGTTTCCATGGGCAAAATAGTGAGACCTAGTCTCAAAATGCTCAAAGGAAAGAAAGAAGTTTAGGTCACACCCATTTAAAAAAAGAAAAAGGTTAATAATTTTACTTCCATTTATTTTTATTGCAAAAGCATTCATAGTCCTCTTTCAAACCACTGGTAATGACAACTAGATCTAAATCTATAGTTTACATATTCAGTGAACTACATTCTTATAAAATCATTTCATTCAACTTAGATCCTGAGTGCTTATGAAAGTTTAGGTGACAAAGAAATTAAATCTGGACTCTATAGCTTTTTCAAAAACATATTCAAACATTTTGAGCATTATTTAGTGATTGTGTCAACATGTTATGGACTTCGCAAAATCAGCTGAGGGGTCCTTTCTCAGGCACATAGGCAAAGACTGAAAGACCGAGAAACCTACTTAGGAGTTTAAGTGGTACCTTAGGAAGGTAACAACCACTGCTCCTGACACTCCTCCTCACCTGCCTCATTAAAAACGTCGGGTTTCAGTGACCTCAAATGAGTGCTCTCAGCATTCAATTAAATATCAAGTATCAATGCAGCATGTCAGAAGGAATATAATCAGCCAACACTTCCAAGAAGGCCAACTGGCAAAGGGTAAAAAAGGAAGAGACCCTTGAGAGAAAGCAGACCCGGCTCTAGCAGAGGGTAAGAGAAGTCAAGTGCCTGCGTGGACTTCCCGTTGCAAATTGAACATCTAAGGAATCATGCTGTAAGGCCACTGGCTCTACTCTGGCTTCAGGAAATCTAAGGATGAGCTCGGGAACAGGGACTCTATTTACAACATGGTGATTTTAAAGGCACAGACTCCTTGTTCTTAGTAATTCAATTCATGAAAATTGCTTCTGTATATAGATTATATTCGGAGGCTAAACTAGGGGTGAGGGCCCCCCAGGACTGCTGGCTGTGGTTTGTTGCAGCACCTTAGTTTTCTCATCTGAAAAATGAAGTGGGGGGGGAGTATTAAAATGGTGCAAGTTTATATGGGCACTAAAGCCATCCATGCTCCTAAGTGTGTGAAAGCCAGGATTTCCACTCCTGAGCCTATTTGGACTTGTTTTCCCTTATCATATATCCTGGTAGGGATGGTATTAAGAATTTTTATTTAAAAATCCATGAAGTGTTTTAAATCTGATCTTATTTCCTGAAAATGAAGCTCTGTGAACTGGCTTGAGTTTTATAACTTACCAGGTTTTTTAATCTTGTGGAATGTGTTTGAAACAATGTCTTTACATACTTCTAATAGACAAGCAAACAGTTTTAGAGAGGATTTGTATCCTGTGTTCTCCAGTACCACAAGGCTGATCCTTGGGCAATAATACAGCATTGTAAACACCCCCAAAGCGACATGAAAGCTATAGTGTGCTAAGTCTTTTCAAAAACATTCCTAAGAAGAACAGTGTAAATTGTATGCAGTTCTCTCAGCTGTTAAGAATCATTATAGAAACTGATGTAAATTCCTTCAGGATGCCCCCAATTAGATACTACAGTCACTTTCTAATAATTGAGATATCTATGGAATCAACATTATGCTTACAATTTTATAAAATTAACTGTTTGATTTTGAAAACATTATAGTTTCCAGGTACAGATTTTACAAATATTTCAAGAGGAGAGGAAATAGAAGAGCAATACGTCAGAGAAAGACAAATATGTGTGACTGTGGATGAAGAAAGGAGATAAAGAAGAAAAATAGAAGAAATAACCCACAGGAAATAAAACCTTGACCTGCAAAATATGAAACACCTAAGAAATGAATATAATAGGGCAGATTTTCTTCTAAGAGTAGGGACATCTAAATGTCACACTGTCTTCAGCGTTGGAAACATGATGTAGGAAGGAAATGAAGTTTGTGACTTATTCTTGATAATGGAGGAGTATTGGTATAACAAAATCTAAGTTTGACTTCACTTTTTGCACAGCAATTAATGCTAACCAAAATTTTAAAATTGAAAGATAATGACAACACAATGCATTGATGCTTATTGAAATGGCTGAAACAGCATTTTGCAAAAAAAGAAAACAAAATTTTGCATGCTGATTTTCACAAAGGACTAAAATCAGTGATTTAAAGGACAAAGAAGAGATAAATAAATTTGAAATAAGGAGAAGGCAAAAAATAATGAAGTGATTTTTATTGCAAAGAAAGGACTGAAAATAAAGAAAATGTAGTTGAAGGGAGAGCTGTTCTGATAGATAACAAGAGGAGATAAAATACACACTGTTGGAGTTTAGGAAATAATTATGAAGAGGAAATAATAAAATCACATCAATGCAAGCACAAATCAGGAACACCACAAAGGGAAAAGATATCACTAAGAACATAAGAATAGTTTGATTTGGATTAAGAGACTAACAGAACAGCACAAACTTGAAAAATTTAAATGTTATAGAGAAAATGGTAGATATGAAAGATAAAAGCATTTCACCCTCTCTAATTCAATATCCCTGTAAAAAAGTGAATTAATGAAAGATATAATGAAATAAATGTATGAGAAAGTATGTTTACAGATGGAAGAGCAGAAATTTTGTTCCTGAGTTAAGAAACACTTTCAAGTATTTATCTGGATGTGTTTATTCCTAACTGCAAATAGTAAGATTCAGATAGAAGAACTATTTATTTTTTGGAGTATGTGTGTGTGTGCATGCATGTGTGTGTGTACAAGAGAACCCTATGTCTTTATATACACAAGAAAATTTGGAAATAAAACAAAACATGAATAGTCAAGAACTGGAGGGGTGGGGGAAAACACACTGAAGTAAAAACAAAGACAAACAAGAACCTAAAAACCCAAAACAAGCAAACAAAAATACCAACTTTGAATCATAATGGTTATAGGTTCTTGTAGATCTACGTCAAAAAAGAAAAGGCTCCTTTTGTATCTTACCAAAAGGATCAAATTCTCAATAATGGGAAATAAAATCAGGCAAGCACTAGATTTCTTCACATCCTCATTCAGTTCTAGAAAAGAGTGAGACAATGCCAATCAGTTCCTCAAGAAACACAGAAGAGGAAACTCCATTTTATATCCAGGTTTTAATTCAAATATCAAGATAAAATAAAAGCCATTTAATGTGCAAAAACTGAAAATTGAATTTTCATTAATGCATCATGAAGAAACTGCTAGAGGAAAAACTGAGTTCAATCAGAAAATATACACATGGCACTGACTGCACATAAATTTAGTCTACCCCTGTGCAAAATGACTTTTATTAATAGTTTAAGTATCGGGTCTTGGGTACTTACCACAGTCCTAAAAGATTACTAGTTAACCATAAGTGATTTCATTGAATTTCAAGTAGATGCAATTTAAAGATAAATTAGCATAATAGAAAATACTTATGATAAAATGATCTCATAGGCAGTGAAGAAAGGAAAAAAGAAATAGTAAAAAAAAGAGAGAGAATAATATTTTATAAAGGTTTACTTGAACTCCCAGGAGGAAAGAAGAGGTGAAGGGAAAACGTTATTTGAAAGATAAGAATTTTTCAAAACTTATGTAAATGAGAAATTCTCAAACTCACAAAGTTCAATATTTTAGAGGGTATAATATATTCAAAGAAATAAAAATCAAAGATATCTGAAGTTCTTGTCTTCTTAAAGAGAACTACCCAAACCAGAATCTCAGTCCACCAGGCCCCACACCAAACACAGGAGCAGCAAAACACTCCCAGGTCACAGAAATGTGGAAAATAGATTAAAATAAGTGACAGTGGGCAAACACAAAGCAGACAAAGTTAGAAGGATGTGTGACTGTCAAGCAAAGGAGATTTTTGTTGGGACAAAAGGTGATAGATTCAGCAATTTTAAGTAGTGTCCAGTTCATAAAACAGGTTCAATTATCTATGAAATGAATTGAGAACTAAACAGAAGAACAAAATTATACTTTGAGGGGGATTTCACATAGTTCTCCAAATGTCACACACTTGTGATTGATAACACTTCAGGAAAGAGATTAAAAGAAGTCTATACTTACGGTTAATAAGACTGCTCTACAGGATTTAGGTTTGGAGATGACACATATACGTCGTTAGGCAGATGGGGAACACCGCATGAATTAATAAAAATACAGCAGTTCTCAAATTCTGCAGAATGTATTTTCAGTATATTTTCTGAAATCACAATAAGGCAAGACTTGAATCACAAAAGAATAAACCCGAACACTTTTGAAATTAAGCCAAACTCCTGAATCCAAAATAATCCAAAGTAAGAAAAGAAAAATACAATAGGAATCTTTAAATATTTGACAATAAGAATGATAATATCAAAGAGCAAACACCTGTGAAATGTTTTCCTGGGGAATTTATAAACATCATATTCTTCACCTTTAAAAATTTAGTTTTTATAAATATTTAGGAAGGTCTGTATTTTAATTTTCATTTTTTTTTTTAATTCAAATCTTTTCCTTTGTGCAAAACCTATTTGTTCTTTTATAAAAAGCAACAATAAACGTGGCTACTTGTTTCATTTCCACCCATTCTGGACAATCATATTATTTCTTCAGATATTCTATCAAATCAAATCCTATTCAAAACAAGTTTTAAAGGATGGAACATCTCACTTGGTTACAGGCTGACTACCCTGTGTCACTTCCATTTAAGACTTTCTTCCCCTTCTCAGTCTTTTACCCTCTCTCTTTCTTCCCAGCGGATCTTATACTTGGTTTCTGTTTTGGCTTGTTGATGTGTCATCTCTGTGTACTTCTTTAATGGCTAAATTCTAGATGAGAGAGAGAGAGAGAGGGTGTGTGTGTGTGTGTGTGTGTGTGTGTGTGTGTGTGTGTGAGATAGTTGCACAACTACAGCCTGTGCTGTTCCAGGTAGATGAGAGTCTCAAGGGGATCCTTTCCATAGAAGGCATTTGGATCTTTTAGGCAGCAAGATAAAATCCTATATGAATACCCCCCTTGTATACATAGCGTTGTAATATGAAAAGCTGTTTTCTGCATCCTAGCCTTGTTTCCATGTAGGCTTTCCCTGAATCCACTGCCCGCTGAAATGATGGATCTAGCAACTAAAGGCAGTCCTTCAGTATCTGTCACAAACAGCAGGTGACAAACTCCTGCTTCCTCAGTCAACTCCTTCTCTGATGAATTCATCTGTGGTTTCCAGGAGATGATGACCTTGATGATGCCAGGACAGGTTTATCAAATGTAGGAGAGGCTATAAATTAGGAGTGGAGCATAAGTCGAGGTGAGCATTACACTTAAATCTCATGAACCTCAAAAGGCTGTAGTTATTTACCAGAATGACTGCTTGATGGTCCTCAGCAGAGAGTGAGCAATTCTGTTTGAATTTGTATTTTTAACAAAGCGACGTGTCAAGTTAGAGGAGGTTCTAAAACTCTAAAATTGTCTTAAGAGAACAGGACAGAGAGGTCCATTTTAAACTGAAAAGGAATCAGGAATCACATGGGGCATTGGAGTGGGGGAGAGCGAGTGAGTGAGAGAGATCTAAAGTGGAGAGTCAAGATGGGTGGCCTTGGTAGACCTTCAGGTAGAAGCACACAGGGTCTAGATTCAATGGGGATTGTGGGAAATGAGAGAGAAGTTTGTCAAAGGGGAAGTGAACAAACTGATGAGAAATGGCTCTTCTTTTGCAACTCTGCTTGGGGTTTGCTTTTATGGGATCTGGTCAATGGGAGGCACTAGTGAGGAGAGCTCGCCTTCCCAGTGCCTCCAACTGCTTCTGGCAGCTGATGAGGCTCCTTCAGTCACTCAGTGCCAGCTGTGGTGCCAGCTTCCATGGAATGACTCCAAACCCTGAACCCCAGGACTCACTTCCTAAACCCTTCTGACCTGGGGGAGCAAGAAGCTTTTCTGCAGTTGCTAGGAAGAGCTGCCTCATTTTCTGCTGAGCATCTTCTTTGATTTTCCAACACCCATGTAACAAAATCCTTAAAGTCCCCATCCCTCTTTTGTAAAAGGTCAAATGCTTTATGCTTGCACATTTGACCTACTATTTGTTTTCTGTTGTTATGCACCAAATGACATTAATTCAGCAGCTTAAAAGAGCACCCATTTACAATCTCACAGTTCAAGGTCAAAATCCCAGGCAGACTCCCTGCTTTGGGTGTCAGGAGGCAGAAATGAAGATGCAGCTGGGGCTGGGCTCTTATCGGGATGCTCAGGGAATGAACACGTGTCTGGATTCATTCAGGGCTTGACAGAGGTCATTGCTCCCAGGGAAAGATCTTCACCTCCTCACCTGCTAGCTGTAGGCTGCCCTGAAACTTGGCCCGACTCATGCTGGACCCTCCACATCAACAGTGAAGTGTGTTCATCCCTCAGGTCCAAATCCTCTCATCTCTTGAAGACCTCTGATGTCCTCTTCCACAATTGGAGAAAACCATTGCCTCTGGTCAAATTAAAACCACCTGAATAATCTCTCAAGTTTAAGGTCAACTGATGAGTGACATCTATTGCAATTGCAAAATTCTCTTTGCATCCTGAGGTAATTTGATCACTGGAGCAATACAGGCAGGAAGGTCATCGTATAGGAGCCATTGTTTCTGGCACTAGCAATTTGTGTCCTTGAGACAATCACTTAACCTCCAAAGATGTGGCTTCTCACTTGCTTTTGGCTCTACTTACTGGAGATTAATTCCTTGGGGCCAAAGAAAGACCCATAGAAAGTGTGTTTCTCTCTTGACTGGGGTGCATTTTGATTTCATTCTGATAAGGAGAGAATTGTGTTTCTCTGGGAACACTGATGAATAATCCTAACAAAAATGCCAATGCTTTTCATTGTATCAGTTTCCATTTTGAGGAGCAAGTTGCTGCTGGATGTGCTGACCTGGGTGGTTAACTGTACATCAGTCCAGGCCATGCTCTGAGGTGAGGGTGGGTCTCACCGGAAATCTGTGAGCAGGAGCCTCAGAAACTTCATTGCCACATTGGGGATCTCGGCGTGCCATACAACACCTCTGAACTTCGGTTATCTCATTTGTAAAATGGAGGAACTGGACTAGGGGATTCTTACAGTCCTCTAAATTTCGACAGTGAATGATCTTCCTCCAGCTTACACCCCTTCCTATATTAAAGCAGACTAACTGCATGTATATTGAAGTCATAGGCTTGTAAAATTCTGACATAGAAATCAAAGCAATGTACTTTAAAGAAACCCATGAGAAAATCATATTCGCTGAAAGATGTTAGTGTATAGTGTGGGGATGTTATGAGTCATCACTTTTTTCATAGAGCTAATCATTCTAGATTTGATGTGTGTGTATATTCTGTTTATCTTCTGTATGTATAGAATATGTATTATATATAACAGCCAACATAACATTATACAGCAATCACATACTGCCCTCTTCTGGCTAAAGAAGAAAGCACAACTTATATGGCAATCAAATACTGCCTTCCTCTGGCTAAAGAGGAAAGTACAATTTCTCCTCTTGGGACATTAGAACATTTCAAATTCTTAGCCCTTTATCACGCATTTGCTCTCGATGATGTAGACAGGACCTACTTAATAATATACTTTAATAAGCATAAGGAGCCAAAAGGGATTAAAAATGTTTGAGTATACTCTTTTATTTTTACTATTTAAGTTACTCAATTGATTAATCAGCTTGCCAGATCCATGTTTCACACTGCATGTAAACAGGATAATGTGATGAATTCTAAAGCAACATGGATAGCCTATAATTGCTTTTTCAATATATTTGGAATTTGTCTCCACTGTGCGGCAGCCTTCTAAGTAATTTGTGCTGCTCCCTCACTGACACCCGTAGGATGACATCAAAAATCACTAGAAGGTATACTAGGAAGATGAAATTTCTTTGAAATTTCTAATGAAATGTGTGACATTTTGTAGATTGGTCGGGACACTATGATAACTTATATTTAGGGGAGCTATACTTAATCATTTAAATGTAGACACTTTAGAGGGTGAAAGAAGCATTATTAAAAAATAAAGTGCTAGTTTAAATTAGGCCTAGACAGTGGCAGGGAAAGCATGAATATTTGCATTTGTATCACAAAATGTATCCACTAGAGCCATTAAAAACCAAGAGATTATGGCAGAATCTCTTTTTACCTGTTTCCAACGATGCCCCTCTTAATTTACATTTTTACTGTACAGCAGAGAGATTTTATTACATTATAGCCTCTCCTTGGAGTCAGATGACCTGGTTTCAAATCCTGAGAGGTGAGATAATTTTTTTCTGTGCCTCAGTTTCCTCAATTGTAAGAAGAGAATAATAATCGTCCTTACTCTATGGGGTTGTCAGGTGCATTAGAGGCAGCAAATAATCAGTACATTTATAGAGCATCCAGAGCAGTTCTTGGGGCACTGCAAACCCTCTTGTGATACCATTGTCCATTTCTACTGGGTGAGTGAAATATACTTCAGCTTTCATAAAGTATGAACGCTGCAGAAGTTGCTCCTGTTCTACAGGAAAGCACCATGTCCCAGAGCCTCTGAGACAGCCAGTCCCCTGTACCTTCCCCCTTCCCCAATACAGCTCTCCCCTTCCTTCCCCCACCCCAGAGTGGGTGAATCTAGTGAGTTCTAATTTAAATCTGCAACAGGACAGTCTGCAAGTAAGGCACAGAAAGATTGTGCCTCTCCTTCTGCTCTTTCTTTCTCTGTCTCTTGGATCTGATCTGGTGCTCTGAGAGAGAAGCAAGATGCCACGTTACGTGTCAGTACATGCAGATGCCCTGGTGTGAGACCCACTATTTCTGAGCCCCCAGGGCGTGAGGGCAGAGGCCTGATCACAGACCTTTCCAGAAGCACAGGGTAATTTAAATATATTAAGGGATTCAAAATGTAAATAGTTGAAACGTGATTTCTTAAGTCTTCTTAAGAAGAAATATGTAAGTCTCTCTCTCTGTCCATAATATCTAGAAGTTATTTCCAAATTATAAATGGTTTATTTGCGTTAAGACAGGAGGTGTTTGATTAAAAAGCCTTCACTGAAATTCCAGGAAGAACGTTAGTGAAAGCGTTACAGCTTCACTTTACCACTTGAAGGCGCTGTAGTGCTGGCGCTTAAAAACAGCAATGTTCCTGGGAAAGCAATTTTGATGAGAAATGTTGATGCAATGTATATTCTATTGATCAGTTGCAATCATTCTAGTGATTTCTGCCCACTCTGACCAAGAAACTCCTGTACGGTTTTCCAAGAGAAGCCCAGGCTCTCAGTAGAGAATGATTTGCTGATTTTTATTTTCAATATAGAACATTTGAGGAGGGCATTTCACGGGAAATACTTCTATATTTGGACTAGGAAGAAAATAGTAAAAATCTAAAGATGATTATTAGGTTCTTTCCTCCCTGTTCAAATCATTTTCTTTATGTTCTGGAATTCAAAATGTTTCAAATTAAAACAAAGCAAAACACACCACAGCACATATGCTCATAGTGCATAATATCCCTGCAAAGTCACTGCTGTTGCCCTGAATAAACGTCTTGTCCACCAAATTCAGACTTCAAGGTAAGGTTCGGGAATGCAGGCTGTCTGTTAGGACCTGGTCTTGGGTCCAATGCTGAAGAGCTGAAGGAAGCAGGACTGGGTAGCAGAGAAGGATTTCCAGGGAGGGTTCCAGGCTTCCCAGGGGAAGTTCTGATCGGGCACATCCCTCAGAGTTGACCCAGACTGGGCTGAGGTGAGTTTTCATACCCTCCACTTTGACACATCATTGAGCACCGTTTGCTGCTGGGACTAAGATACAACCTTGGGTGTTGCAGTTTTCCTGAGCCCCAACATCACTGACGAACGAGGTTCTTCTGACATATCCTGCTCACCAGATGAGAGAAAGAGTCCTCTACTCCTGCAGGAGGAGACCCCAGCCACCATCTCCATGGGTTCTGAGGCTCACGTCCACAAGCCCTGCTTGAGAAAATGCCATTGAATTTTTTCATTAACCACCAGAGCTTGGTGCAGAGCCCAGGGTGCTCAGTGCCAAGAGAGCACCCAGCATGTGGCTCCCCGCCCCCTCACCCCGCATCACTTCCCTCTGGGTGCGGAGAGACAAGTACCCCTGGCAGTGTGCTCTGTGTGCACCCTGCTGACTTGCAAGAGGACTGCGTAGAATGTCAAGGCGCATCTTCAGCTGACGTGCCGCAGTGCTCTTGCTGGGTGTGTGGGGAAGTGTCCTGGGAGGAAGGACTCCCAGGGGGACAGGGATGAGAATGAGCGAGTCCCCGAGAGTCCTGATGGCACTCCTGGGCCCCAGGAGTCCTTACGCTGGGGACACAGTCTCTGAGCAAGGTCCCCGAATGGCTCTAAGCGTCTGCTCTGAATGAGCTCTTCAGCTTGGCCGTCGGGAGGCTGTTCCACTGCATTGTCTGCCCAGCAGCTTCTGAATGATATACCCGTTAATGTGACAAGTGGAGTGTGTGCTATGACCAAATGCAAGCCCCCTTCTCTACTGGGTCTCCTTTGATCTGTCAGAATATGATGTCGACTCTTGAAGAGATGGAACATCCATTTCCACAGATCCTAGCACAACGGCGCAAGCCTCAGCGGCGCAGGCCTCCATAGGCAGAAAACAACACTGCAGTGGCATTATAATGGGGTCTGTACCTATCAAAGTTAGCCACTGCTCCAGTCAATGTGGAAGAAGCGCAGTGAATTAGCTGTGAATTAGCAGTGAATTAGCTTCCAGGAAGCCAGCTGGTGGTTTGAGGAAGGCTGAGCAACAGTTTCTGCTGTTCCCAGGTTGGACATTTGTGGTCTGGGTAAGTCGGAGTCTACAATAATGTCCAGTCATTGTGGTCCGCACCTCTGTCATGTTGAACACTTCTTGTGTGTGTCCACTGTGTCAGCCCTGGCTGCTTGACAGACTGGCTCATGCAACTCACTGCTGAAGGCCTCTTCATGTCGAGAATCTTTGGTGGGCATTAACTATGTTGTGACCACCCTCCTATGTCCATCCACATGCCTCTACCCAGAACTCCTTGAAACTCATCTTTTAATCTCTTTTTCCAGACCTGCAGTCAGCCACACTATTTGCCACCACCCATGACTGCCTGTAGGTAGCAAGCCGAGGTGTGGATTTAACCATGCCTGGAGGCTCTGAAGCACAGAGCAGACTCAAGGTGGATCCTGGGATCCCCAGATCCCGGGATCCCCAGATCCCAGCAACTGCTCACCCAAGTCCCTGGATTAATAAGGTACAGGAGGAGAAATGTAACTGCTGTAAAAAGTTAGAGGGAACGTTGAGAAAATCCTTTTTATCTGGTGCCCACTAGCTGACAATACATACTGATTCATGATAAAATAGAATAAACATTGAGTTTGGTTACTTCAAAATGCTTATCAAAGGCATGATAGGAAAGAAAACTCTAAGAAATCTCCAGTGTAGATTTATGTAGATCTATGTGGATTACTGTTATCTAAACTTGATCTGTTTAAAATCAAAACTAACTGAGAAAAGGGAAGGTGCAGCGTGTCAGGTTTTATTTTTATTGTAGTGTTGGTCTATTGTTCTTGTTCTCAAACTTTTGAATCATCTGTGACTCATATCCACCTATACCCAATTCTTCTCATTCTATCTTAAAAGGCACCTGGCATTTATTTATTACACTTTGCTTCCATCTCTGACTTCTGACTCTTGTTTTACCTTTTGACTTTGGACTCAAGTCCTAAATGAGCTTTCTTGTCTAAATAAACCCACCTGACATTCAGATCAGTCTTCCCAAAAAAATCTGTTTTCAATACTTTATCTCTAACCACAGATCATAAAAATAGAAATAAAAAATAAAATATTTTATATTTGTAAAAAAAAAATCCTTATTTACTAAAATAGAAATAGAACCTACCTGTTAAGTACCCTTAACAATTTTTAAAAGAAAGTCCCAGACTGACAAAGTATATTTGCAATGTTTAACAAATTTAAGTAGTTACCACCTAAGGGGCTGTAGCAATGAAGTAAGCCAAAGACAGCCTACAAAGAAAATTTGGAAAATATCACAAGGTAACTCAGAAATCAAAAATTTGAAGAGATGGTGCACATGAAAAACCTGTCGTCATCACCACCATCATCATCATTACCATCATCATTATTACCATCATCATCACCATCATTATCATCACCACCATCATCATCATCACCATCATCACCACAAGGTAAATCTAAGTCACAACCTCTCTCCCTTCTCTGCAGAGAGGGAACCACACAGCAGCACTATGGGTTCCTGTGGAAACCTGAAGGGAGACTTTCACCACATCGGTGGCCCTGACGTCCAGCAAACCACGGAGGACGCCCTCCAATCCCTGAGGCACAGCCCACTCTGACTTTGACTCCACATGGAAGGGAACGCAGTGGCACTTACATCATAACCTGAGGAGATCCTGAGAGAAGCTTCTGCTGGCGGCTTCTGTGGTGAGACCTGCGCCACCCGGCAGGGTCGCTGCGCTTCTGGACACCTCACCAACCAGAGGCGACCCACCTTCCCTCAGGGCAATCACTTAAGTGGTTCTGACACCAGAGCTGGTCGCCCGCCTCTCATGCCCTGCGTGTGACCCAGTACCTCATGTTGTGTGCACGCGCGCCTTGGGTGACGAGGCAGGCCCTCGAGTGACGAGTGACGGGGTGGGCCGTCGAGTGATGAGGCAGGCTCGGGAACTGGTGCGCATGCGCAGTTCCCACTCCCATGAGCCCTCGCGGTCATCTCCAGTCTCCGGAGATTGGACGTGAAGAGCTGGCAGTGGCCGACAAGACTGTGACCAAGGAGGACGTTGAAGATGCAGGGCCTGTGGGGCTACTGAGTGTCACTCAGCCCTGGGTCCCGAGACTGGAAGGTGTGGAGGTGACCCTTACCTCCTTAGAGGCTTCAGGTTGAGGACCCCAGCTCCTCACACAGAAAGGGAATGAACCTGGGATTTGCACTATTTAATTTTATCTTAAGGGAAACATTATTCATTTACCCAAAGATTTAGCTGTCAACATAACTGCCCTAAAATATTTGTTTGAAAATTAGAAGAAAAAAATTAATAAGAAGCTAGTTTTCAAAAAAGATCAGCTGCTTGTGGCAAAATACTATATGCAGTCATCCAAAGGATGTGGTAAATAGTTTTGCAAACTGGGAAACAGATTCAAGGTACAGTGTTAAGTCAAAAAATATCTGCATATATTTACAGTGTAGAAAGATACTTTTCACAATTACTATGCTTTTGTCTTCCACATACAACTGATATTTGTCAGTCATTGTTCTAAGCCAGTGCTACCAAAAAGGGTAGATAGTTTTGGCAGGAAAAATATTAGTGTCTATAAAGAGTAAAAACCGGAGACTTAAAATCCACTGTCCGATTATTAATAGTGGTTTTCTCTCAATAGTGGTATTATGAAATATCTTTCTATTTTAATTAAAATATGCATCTTTCAAAACATAGAAGTCTATAGAAAGTGAATGTTTTTGGTTTTATAAAATTAATATATTTTACAACTATAAAATAACTGTTACTTCCATACAGTGTGAATACCTAAGAACCAGAGGCCCCATTGGCTCAATTCCATTTTTTCATCATGTCTACCCACATCTCTTCCTTAAATCGGCACAGCCCTTTAGTCTGAAGGCACAGTAAGGGAGGATGATGGCGCCATCTTAGTTCTTCCATGTTTGGGTTCATAGCCCTCTTCAGGGAAGATATATACAAAAGTCAACCAGATAATTAGTAGATTATAAATAATGTTTTTAGATTTCCCAGCTAGTAATTGAAATGACTCTATAATGGACAGTGGATTCTGTTGTTGTTTAGATGTATTTTTATAAATGTTTGCACCAGCTTGTTTATCTCTACTTACACCTACCAAGTAGGAAAAAATTTGTATTTAATCATGTGCCAAGTTCAAAGACTCATCAGTAGCTACCATCTCTTTAGGTATTTACCATTAAATCTTAACCTTGTGATATAAAATTATTATTTTTAAGCCCAAACTGATACATAAACAAGCAATAAATCTGTCAGCAAGTGTTTGTAGACACTAGCATGGCCCATGCATATGCATTAGCTAACCGGGAATCATGTTTCTTGTGGCTAAATTCTGAGCAGCAGTAAGTATTTGCAGAAAAACATGAACATGAGTAGAACATGAGTAGTCTTCCTGTGTAGTGCAGCACAAGCTTTCATTTTATGATGCCCATGTCGTAATGTTAAAAACTAGCCTGGTTTTCTTGATTAAAACCAAGACGGGTTTTATGGGGAGCACTAATTAGAAAAAGCAACCTGGGGTTGCCACACTGACCCTTTGGGGAAACTCAGCTTCTGTGTCTGAGCCCTCAGGCATGGAGACAAGGTGTCCTGTCTTTATCTGTAGCTATAATGAAATTTTCACCAAGCTTTAAAAATGTGTTCCCTGTCTAGTGATCACTTTGGAGTACACATGCTCCTTTTGAGTCACTTATAGGATTATTCCCAAATTCAGTGACACATCCATTGTCCTTCATGTGTCCAGACCGCAGGTGATCAGCTGAACCATGTTTCTCTTTCTTGGTGCTGGCAACAGTTCCCTCTTGTTCTCTTTGCTGTTCAGGCATCTTGAATGTGAATGCCAATTGTTTGCAGTCCAACTGTAGCTTTAGACACCCTCAATGCCCTCCCCTACTTTTTTTTTTTCAAGTTTCAAATAATCTTCAAGGGTTTTATCCATCAATGTGTTCTTGGACAAACTCTTTGAAGTGCCCGAGTCCTGCTTTTATCTGCTCGGTCTGGCTTGAGGACCATCTGCTCATCCTCTGTCAGTGTTCCTGCTGCTTTCATTTGTTCTGGAGACCCTAAGCTGATTACTGACCTCTGTACGGTGTCTTTTTCATCATCTAACTCTCAGAATTTTTTGTACCATTCCCTTTCCCTTCCAGTTCTTCACATTTATTTTTCATGAAGTTTCTGTTGCTCTTATTTTCTTTTTCAGTAATCTTTGAAACAAGTGGATTCAGAAGCCTAATTTCTTCACTTGTTTCATCTATTTGGAAGTCACCTTTTCAAACATCGCTTTTAACCTATCATTGGTGAGACTATCTGAAAGCTCTCGGCATCCTTTTTCTCTGTAGTTTTATTTCTTTTCCTTTCCTCCTTGTATTTAAGTACTATTTCTTTGTTAACTTTGTACAATTTCTTTTTTTCCTTATTTATATTTTAGATTTCACGCTTTTTTCATCTTTGTATGGTTATTGACCCTCTTGGGAGCACCCCCCCCTTCCCTCTGACTATCCCCTCCGGCTACCATGACCACTCTATTGTTGCTGTCTGTTGGTCCATGTTTAACCCTTTGGTCTCTTCTTTTTCTGGAGCCATGTCCTTTCCTGGGGTGAGGATTTGTGTTCCTGGGACACGGCTAACCAAGCTGCTTAGATTTCCAGTCTTGTTTTTACATTGGGCATCCAGTCCAAGCTCAATTGCAGTCTATCAATGCCTGGTTGTCTCCTCCATTCTGTTTTCTGTTGCATTTCACTGCTTCATCACTTGTGGTTCCAGTCTCTGGCTTAGGGAACCTGACTCCCAGACTTTTTTGGTAGAGAAGTTCCTCCATGAGGACAGTCATCAGCCATCAGCAGATGGTTGGTCCAGTTCATCTCCATTCTCTGGGTTTGCAGCTGTGCTGTGGGGCCACTGCCATATTTTGCAGTCTTCCACCCCCTGTGGAAATGGTGTATGTGTGTGTGTGTGTGGGGAGGTTCACACTGCTCTTGCTAAAGGCATATCTGAACGAGGGTTTTGACTTCCAGCCCCCTATTCTGTTGTAGGTATAATTCTGTGCTAAGTTAGCACTATGATTGGTCTGGCTGTCCAGTGTTCACTGGTTCTCTGGTGATCATTTTGGGTTCTGCCCAGGAGATGTTCATGTCCAGGGCCTTTATTCATTCCCCGCACCTCTTCTGTGTCTGTGACTAGATTATTAGTGTTTTTCTTAATCCTGGTTGAGGTCTGATTAGAGTGGAGTAAACTGGAGGGGGTTATACATCACTCTACCCATGCACCTGCCACTCAGGCTCTAACACAGCTGTGCGTGTGTCCTTCTGTCCATCTGCTTCCAGACAGAGGACTAGGCCCCTCACCTGAAAAGGGAGAGATGACTGGAGCACCGGGCTGTGACTGCCACCAGTGAAGCACGAGGACCAATTTTGCACAATTTATTTTATTGGACTCTCTGAATCTATGCTTCTTATACTGTCAGATATTATCTTTCTATAATTTTCACAAGAAAATGGATTTATCTTGAGTTTCACCTTGTGATGCTTTCTTATAGCCACCCAAAAGTCATGCCTGTTTCCCCAGGAGGAAGGTAATGTCATGAGATGTGTAAGCCCTCAAATTGCAGCGCCTTTCTTGGTGATAAATTTGTGCTTTCTGGATTCTCTTCTAATTCTTTTGTCAAATTGTCACAGTAGCATCCCATGGGAGTAGGGCCCAAAACTAATTTGTCAGTTTGATATGAAAGAATAGTGGAACATTGGAGGGGAGCGGTTTCAAGGGCAAATTGTGGGGGAAAGTGTGTGAGGTTTCCATGTCCATGTCATTCTCCTGAATTGCCATGTGCTCACTAACCCATTAATAGCATTTTTGTGAACCAAAACATGAGCATGTCATACATAATAGATAAAAGAAAATGTAAGTGGATAGTGTAGTAGCCATTTTAACTGAAGTTGCCTCTGGTAATCTAAGACATAAGATTGACTTAGAGATATTGTCAGAAAGTGGAGGGGATTGCTTTTTCTTATGTTCATTGCTACCTCCTCCAGGCTTTCAGAGACAGTGAGAAAAATTAGGGCAAACAGTTCTTAAGAATTTGAGGGCCTCAAATTTGGTGGGAAAATGGATCTTTTTAAAAGAAGCAAATGAATCAGTATTTTCAAGATGAAATCATAGGACTGAAAAAAAGATGTGACTTTTTAAAATGCCTACCATATGGTAAGTACCTTGGTATATATTAACTTTTTGAAGTTATGTATCCATTCTATCGGATATATATAGAAGAGTTTAGTCTAGCTAGTTTAGCAGAAATACTAAAGGAAATTAAATCTCTCTAGACTCTCTGGGAAAGCTGGTGGAACATCTAAAGACTTAGATGCTGAACGGACAAGGAATGTAAAAAGAAAAAGTCTCACATTGGCCTTAGACATGAAAATGATTCTGCGAAGTGAGAAAGCATGAAGGAAAGTATTATTAATGATGCTGGGAGAAGCTATAAATGTGCTAGAAAACATTCAGTAACTTCCCTTGAATCCTGTGATCACCCTTCATCCAATGTCAGGAGCACTGGAGATTCTATAGAGCAGTGTGTATGGCCTTCACACTAAGTGCCACTTTTGTATTCTAGTGATGGTCAAGCCAATTTTGCAAAGTATAAGACACTAGCAAAGTAATTAAAAATTGCTGTAGGGTAGTTTGGATTATTTTCTCACAGTCATTTATTCATTCCTCACCCTTGTCAGGCTTCCCCCAACAGCAGGGAGTCAATCTTGTCCCATTAAAAGTGCCTCAGTGAGTCACTTCGTTAGGGCAAAGGCGCATAAGTAAGTGGGGGTCACACCTGTTCATGTAGAAGCCTGAAGTGACTTTACCTGGGTGGACTCTGTCCTTTATTTCGAGAACATCATGTCTCAGATGATGGCTCCTCTCTTAGGATATGTTACCATCCTAGTAATATATTTACCTCAACAAGGTGACCTTATTGCAAAAGGAGAGACATATTCTACAGGGAATATGTCTCTTTAGGAAATGACTCTGTCATTTTTATTTAAAAACCTTTCAACAATATCCTGAGGTGCATGTGATAATTTTTATATTTTTAAATTTTTGATTTTTCAGTGGGAATCATAATCAGATTGAGATACAAATACAAATAAAACTTGAATTCAGAAGCTATGATTATTAGTATGAATTTAAAACAATGGTAAACTTTCTGTGCTATAAAGGTTATTATTATTGCTGGGTATATTCAAATAGAAGGGAAGGGCTTTTTTTTCCCATCAAAGCTAACCCTCAGTGAAAAGGGTATGGTTAATTTAGATCCAAAATCTTACAGAGTCTGCTCACTACTGGTCCACAGTCTACTTAATTTTGACTATTCAGTTCTGTGTAGGGTAAGAGACATTGACTTGAAACTACATATGCCAATGCTTAACTATTAGGTGATTAACAAACAGTGGTGAGAAAGTAAGATAAACCTTAGTGCAGGTTTCTTCATCACTCTTGTGGAAATGACTTCACATTACAGGTGTCTGACTATAAACAAGGCTTTTAAAGTTTACTTAAGAAGCAAAGCAGAAAGTGGTTATGGTGCGGCATTGATAATGTATGTGCAAAAAACAACATAAAAGTATAGTAAATGTTTATATTTGTATATGCTCAGGCTAAATTTTCCAGTGAGAATACACTGCTTCATCTCACAAATGTGACCCAGTGAAGTGATGTCATCTCTACAGGTGCACTAGAGGCTTCAACAAGCATTTCTGCTGTTGGTGAAACACTTTAGAAGATGCATATGGAAGGCTTGATTGCATGCTCTCAAGAACTGTGAAAGGCATATACTGCTAAGGTAATTATATATGATTTTATTTGTAATGTGTATACTAGGGAAAGTTGTTATTCTGTCATGGTGTTGTGGCAGTGGTCCTAGGAAAATGGCCATTGACTCAGAGATGTGGAGAGAAGAAGCTTTATTCATTTATACTGGTGGGATCAGTAGGATAGTTCCTGAAAGACTGAGACCCAAAAGTCAGAGGAGAGTGGGTTTTATATTACCCCCTAATCACTGGGAGCCAGTGGCTATTCAGAAACCAAGTAGCCGGGATCCCTGCTAAATGAGGTGTGTTGTGGTCAGGTCATCCTGATCCCGTACCTGGCAGGACACAGGGCTGGGCAAATTCCTCCTTCTGGGCTGCTTCTGGTTCTGGTCACTTTTCTTTGTTGATGATATATTTATAATTACATGTTAATACATTATAATTAGCAAAAATTAAAAAAAAACTTTTAATTAGTGTTTTTGTATTCTCCAAGTAAATACCTGGAAGTGGAATGCTGGATCATGTGACAAGTCTGAGGCACAGGGAGAGGGCACAGTGGGGAGAGGACACAATGGATTATGGGGGATTTATTATTGGGTGGTGGGTATGCTGCCAACACCTAAAGAGGACAGTCCCATACCTCTAAGCAGCAGAGATGTTTTAAAATAATATTAATATTGATTTGAAAAAATCTTAGAGTCAGACCATCATTTGAATCCTCTCCTTGGGTAAATGGGAAACGGCTTTATAGTTGGGGTAACTTGTAGTAGGGATGCATGGTGTTTAATCTGTTCTTTACCATTTCCCTTAAAAATTATCAAGTACCATTAATTAAGCTCTCATCCCTTTCCCACCCAGGATCAGTTCACTCATTCACTAATCAATTAAAAAGTCTAGAATGTAATTTGCAAGAGGAAATGTTCATGTCTCTTAATTCCAGAACCTGAAGATTCAATAGAAAGGCAGAGGTCTTATTTAATCATTCTAACATGTTTGATTATTTTTCTTTTGATTAATGAGGAAGCAACCAGAATTCAAGAGCCAAAGGGTAATCTGTCGCCTTAGGCTCATGGCAGCCCTGTGCTAATTAGGAAGTTGCTGAGCCCAATTAGACAAGTAATGAGTAGACTACTGTCACTGATAGAAGAAGACAGCTAAATCCATCTCCTCAGCCACCATATTTGTAACTGAATTTCATGGAAACTGCAAAGGCACATTTCTTTAAAAATATTATTGTTTTTTATTTTTAATATTTTAAAAAGAGAGATTATAATCCAATTTGAGATCATTTCCCCCATAGTTATAAAGTCCCAATATTTGGGGTTAACTGTTACAAATAAGCAAGGACATAGGATTAGAGAACACACTCGCATTGATTTCTGAGTGGACTGATATTAACCCAGGTGGGTTCATCTTTCCAGAATAGTGCCTGTCACAGTGACATTGTGAATTTAGACCCATCTCCTCACCAACAGAACACAGTCCGAAATCAGAGACTACAATCATCCCCTTGGAACCCATCTGTAAAATCTTAACTTTAAATACCTCAGCTTAGCTCGCTCCAGTATTTGCTCTTAAAGAATTGATAGTTTTAAAAATCCCCATGTTTTTAAGCAACTTACTCTAAAAATATTCGTAGGATAAGTTGGCAAGTCTGCTTGAATCCCACTCCATCTCTGATTTCTTTTCCTGAATAGTCAGTTCCCATGTCAGGTCAGTCATCCTCTCAGCAAAACACTCATCTCTTCCTTCACATGGGAAAAATGTTGTCAGACTGCTGCGAACGTGCTCTGGGTCGTGGGTCTTTGAAGTGTGACCTATGGTTAAGCTTGAGCAAGAGTTGTCATGCAGGCTCTCAGGCTGCACCCAGCCTACAGTACTGACTCTGTTTGAAGAGTAGCCTCAGGTGGACTGTTTGCATTGTCAAGTTTGCGGGGCTCTTCTCTGTGCTGCTGCTAGTCCCAGTCACAGGAGGCCTTTTCAATGTTCCTGTGACTGGTGCCCTGGGCAGACACCTGGTAACATGAGAATCACTCACTGTCTAGGCAGCAAGCCATTCTAAAGAGCCCCCTGATGATTTCAGTGTACAAGTCAAGGTTGAAACCCTCTAGTCTGAATCAGAATCGTCTGGTGGTTCTTAAATCACAGTTTCTGACTCAAGCTCTGGAGTTTCTGCTCAGTGAGGAAGGGGTGGTGTGTGGGTGCTGTACTTGCTCAATGTTGCCACTGCTTTGGAGGAGGGGATCAGGCTGTGGGGGAGGGGATGATAATCTGAGAAACATGACCTTAGCAAATGTGATACAAGGAGGATAGTTTTGAAAATCAGGAAAAAAAAAATAAATCTTCCTCTGTTTCCGACCTATCTCCTGTTACTACTTTATGAATAGATTGATGAATTCCCTATTCATTACCCATTTGACTCCTGGCATTTCTCTTCTATGCAACCTGCGGCATCTCTGTTTACCTCAACTATCCTGCCCCTAATGTCACGGTCATATTGTTCCTGTTTTCTCTTTGACACTCTATCAGTTAGGCCAACAGCTCCTACTGAGAGTTTCCTGGAACACCCTAGTCATTTCTCTTTCCTCCTCCATTCACAGAGAATGATCAACTTGGCTTCGTTCCCCTCATTCAGCCTCAACTGAACTGATAAAATAGAAACATCTTGTTGATTACAAACCTTGCTCCTATAATTTAAACATGCAAGCATTTCTTTCCCCATTACCTATAAAATAAAGTCATAATAAATATGGTATTAGAATACTTCACAATCATCTCTCTCTGTCCACCTTTCTAGTCCCTTTCCCACATTTTTTTCTTCATAAATTTACTAAGCATCCAAACTTGTGAATCCCTGACAAGCCCATAAACATGCTGTTTACTTCCATTCCGTGTGCATGTGTATATGTGTGTAGACAGCTGGAACATATACCATATCTTCTATGTAGTTTTATAGAATTCTACCGAACTAGAAAACCGCCTCTTTAATGCACTCCTTTTAAAATTCCACTCTGTCTTCTGAACTCATGTCCCCTCAAATGCAGAATCTTCCTCAATACTCTCCCCTAGCATTAATAACACACTCTATTTTACTACTTACTGTTTTCCTATTTTAGTTCTACATAAGTATATCTTTACTTTCTGATAAAAGCATCCTTCTCAGCATTTAGCAGCATCTGGCTTTAGGTGAAAAGTGTTCAGTGTGTTACTATATAAGTGGCAGAATTATTATCAAATGATAATTTTTTATCTTTCAGGATTGTTACTTGGCTCTATTTTAGATGTTCCATTTTAGATGTTTACAAAAATATAGAATCAGGGAAATGTAGGCTGAAAATTCTTTCCCATTAGAAGTTCACACAGTACAGACAAACAATAATTCCTCTATCATTGTAATAGTTTTACAGAGGAATAAATTCCCAGTCATCAGTCAGGATTCTACTGTTTTCTTTTGACCAGCTTATATTATTAGGAAAGAGTTGGAGTAGGGAAATTGTGGGGAAAACTTATTTTCTCATTAGGCAACAACTGTATTCCTCTGATTATAAAATATTTTTGTCAGTTTCAAATAGAGCTCTTTCAGAACATTTTTACATCACTTTTAAAATTTAGGGAGACTTTTATTCTATTTTTTCCAGCTGACCAAGCTGAGACATTGGAAAATTAAACAAAGACCATATCAGATAATTACTGGCAGAATTTAGGTATAACTAGTTGACTATTTCTTGACACACCAGAAGAATTTATATAGCAATGACAGCTTTCTATTTGATATGTCCAGTCTGTCACATTCTGAGATGAGGGAATGGATGAATCAGTGGAGGCCACAGCTGGTACTTTCCTGGTTGAAAGTCTCAACAAAATTAAACTACAACCAGCTTGACAGAAATAAATTAGGAAAAATTAGCTAGTAATTTATAAATACAACTAGTAATTTAATTAGTAGTTAGTAGATAGCAATTTATCAGGCAAATATATTTTAAGCAAAACAAATTCTTGCTTCTTAAAAGCACCCTTTGTTGTTTCCATATCTCACTGCCAGCATCAGCTATAGTTTGAAAAGTAATGCTTTAATTCAGAAGTTACTTGGATGATATTGTGATACCGTCACACGCATTTATTTAGAAACACAATTTAGGTTGCCTTAAAGGTAAGACTATTAAAATTAGCTTCTTAAGGTTTGCTAAATCCTCCCCTGCCTTTTAAAGAGAATTCACAAAATGTCACTGAGACTGTGTTCAACAATTCAGGGTGATCATTCTACTTAGATTGTGTCGACAATGCTGGGAAACATTCCCTTTCCTGGTGCCTTGAGTAGCATAATGTGTAAGGCAGGTTTTACTTTTTTACCAAAAACTTCACCACACATCTCTGTTCTAATTACTCCTGCTCATTTCTCATACAGCTTGTCACCTGTTAAGGATGTCTGACTGCTTCTTCATTATGAGTCTTCTCTATTCTCCAGTTTCAGATGAGGATGACTCTGAGGACTATCACATCTGAGCAAGCCAAGCCTTAGAACCAGCAGAAAATTGTTGTTAAATACAGCGATTTACACCTTCCATTTTCATGTGGGACTCTAGTAAGGGTCAAAAGCCAGTAAAAGAACAAGTCTATATGAAGGATGGTCAGGAGGTAGGATCACAAAGTGACCCTGATTTGCTAGTCATAGTCAGCCTGATCTAATCACCGTATCTCAGACATGGGGAATGACTGTGCCCTCATTGCTTATTGGGGCACAAGCTTGCCCTGTTTAAGGAAGAAAACAGTGTGAAGCCATTCCTGAGTGTGAGGTGGAGGTTTGATATAGGGTCACTCTCTGAGAAGACATAGCAAGGTTTCCTGCTCATCCCTGTGTCTCTATTCTAGATCATAATTCCTGCCAGTTGCCTGAAATCATCACTGAGGATTTGGGCCTATGGAGAGACAATAAAGAGAAATGGGATTTTCACTGTTCTGACGGCTGCAGTGTAATGGTGGGAGGATAGAGTGTTGCAGGGAGAGGTCAGTGTGGAAAAGCTACTGTCACCTGGCTTGACTCAAGACATGTGAAATGTACCTTTTTTTAACTGGTAACTTTACAACATAAAGAAGTCAAAAATAGTCATTTGAATGATAAGAGATAGGCATTAAAACTACTATTTATTAATTTTACCCAATTGTTTCACTGACTTGTTCAATATCATTTCAGAAATCCGAGGTTGCTATAAAACATTTTTTAAAAATTTTTATGTGTTAATCTAAGAGCAATTTAATCATAGATTTACCAAAGCTAGAAAAAAGATAACTGGTTGCTCTGGAAAGTAGGTTTCTAATATCGGCATCCACACACAGTTAATGAATACACACACACACACACACACACACACACACAGACTTCAGAAAGGAAAAAAAATGCTGTCTGTGCTGTAAATCATTTCTCTATCTTTAAATGTGTATATATAGGTATTTTGCTGGTCTAACTTACCCTCATCTGTTAAAGACATAGCATGCAGTGTGTTCTACTCAAGCAAACTGTCTTAATACATATTTAAATGTCTTAAGATGGGTTACCATGTATTACAGGTCATATTATTTTACATTTTACATTTTAGGGTCATATTATTTCTCCCTGAGAGACTTCATAGTCTACTGGGGATGTGCAATAGGGGTGTAGTAAATCATTAACTAGAATAAATTGAAGGACCATGTTGAAATTGCAACACAACAGTTAGTTCTTGCCTAGGAATTGGAAATAGTAAGAGTTTGAAGTGAACCAACCCCCAACTTTTTAAACTTTTGAGGATGTATTTGTCTAAACTATAAAATGGAGTGCTTTTTTTGTCTGTATGCCTACAGCTATGCTATCTAACATTATAGCCACTAATGACATGAATCTTTGAATGTAAATTTAATTTATTGAGAATTTAGTAAATTAAAAAATCTGTCTCTCAGTCACTGGCAATATCAGACAATGCAGACAATGAATATTTTCATCATCTCAGGAGGTTCACTAGTGAATGGTGTGATTTTCCTTTTCTTACTTTTTTCTTTACTTCTGCATTCTAGGGTGCCCATTAAGATGTAAACCATTATTGTAATGTTATGAATTTAGTATCCCAGAATTCTGGTTAACTGAAATGTAGTAAGAGTGGGTGTTGCAAACAGACCATTTTTATTTTCATTATGTTTCTGAGATGTAAGCTACAATACGGTTTGTATGCGTTCAAAGCTCTTATCGTCCTCGTTCACAGCTAGGATAGCTCCTTGTCCTTGAAAGGAAGTCCAGTTGTTTCTTCTCCCCATATGCTAGTGCATCACCCCTTAAAATAGCAGGATTTGGGGGAATAATAATACACAGTTTGAGAAGCAACACACGATTACACAAAGGTGAACCTTCGTCTCCCGCCAGAGAGCAGGAAAGCTGAGAGACCTACACCTGCTCATGAAAGCATCAAATACAACTTCAAAGTAAAGATCCTTGCATCAAGTTCAGACCCCTTCTGTGAATTCCCAGCACATATTAAATTCACACCATGTGGCCACTGGGGCTAACATCAGATCTCTGTGTTAGTTCCTTTCTTTTCCTGGATAATTGCATCTTGAAAATGTAATTGAGCTTAGGAGTTCTCTTCACCCAGGCAGATATGTGATTTAGTTATTTAGGAAATCTTAGTACAGCCAATTAGGAAATGCTCTATGTATGTGAAGATGAGAAACAAGAACTAGTATGAGACATCATCATTAATATAATTGACTTAGGATCTGGAGGCTCTGGTTTGAATACTAGTTACTGCAGTTACAGAGATTTTTGAGAATTTTTGGAGTCCTAGAATCAGAAACAAACCAACAGTACTGCAGGATATAGGTGGGGTGCTGGAAAAGAGAAATGCATTAAGTTTCAGTTGTGGCTTAGTTTTGTCTTAAGAGCTTAACATCAGATTTCTGACAATATTTGAAATCATTGTCACTTGATAGTCATTGTATTGACTATCAATAGGTCTTATTGAGCAGTAGGTCTTAAAAACTGCCATAGTTTCTGGGTAATCACTTATCTTTGATTCACCCTTCTGCCATCAAGGTACTTCTTCACTAGTCAGATTATTCTGCCTTTATTGTTCTTGAAACCTGGTGCACTCTCGTACCATACCTTCAACCAACCACTAAAGAAATCAGCTTGGAGGACCCTCAAACTAATGGAAATGGAACTACCATTTGTGACCCAGCAATTATTCTTCTGGGAATCTACCCAAAGTAGACCTCAATGTGAGTACAAAGGGACACCTGTGCTCGGATGTTTACTGCAGCATTATTTATAATTGCAAGGACACGAAAACAACCCAAATGCCCCAAGACGGTTGACCGGATGAAAAAGATGTTGTATAGATACACAATGGACTATTACGCATCAATTAAAAATTTGATGATTTTTTGGTAACATGAATGTATCTAGAAGAAATATTGGCAGAAACAAGTCAGAAGGAAAAAGACAGAAACCAAATGGTTTCACTAGTATATGGACAACCAAACGAAAGTACACAACTGGGGGCGGGACCAGCTGGAGTAACCAGGGAGGAGAGAAGGTAGGTGACCCCCAGGGATCACAATGATGTGAAATATTTATATATATATAAATTATTTAAAATTAAAAAATCTCAATCAAAGAATATGAATTAACTTGGAAAAGTGTCATGTGCAGCCATCTTGAATGCTGTGCAGTTCAGATTTGATGTACAGTTCACCAGTTCACAGGGGTGAGGTCCTTGAATGTGGTCATGGACACAAGAAACCCTTCTATTGCTGTTCCTGCTGCTAAATTATAAGAAAGGTAAAAACTATCTTAGGGAAGAGACTGCAGATAAATATGGTATTAAAGCAGCATCATAAATAAAAATCAATAATTATGGTTAGAGTTTTAAACACAGTGAAATTTGAAAATGTATGAAAAGCAAATTCAAGTCAGGCAGATTGCATTCTTTCTTTGAATATTCCATTTGCTGTGATTAAATAGGATTCCATGACATTGGAAAGCTCCTCAACCTCTTGGCTGAAAATAATGCAGCTGTTGAAAGGGAAGGAAGGTATTGAAATCAGATCTCCAAGTCTCAATTCTTTCACTTGCCAGGAGTTGACTTTTGACACATTCTTTAATCTTGTTGGGTGTCAACCTACCCAACCATGATGTGGAGTTCAGGACGTACCCCTCTTCTGTCCATGGTCAGGGTTAAGTGAGATAATTTAAACACCTGGCACTGTATCTGGCAGGTACTAAATGTGCAATTAATAGCGTGTTCTGCACATCTTTTTACGTATATGGCTTTAGTGTTTCCTTTTGCTTTTTTGTTGCAAGGAACTCAAAAAGTTAACCTCACCTTACTTACGCCACTAAGTTATTCTAGTCCACTGTAGGAAATTAAGAGCCCTCCATACAAACACAGTGAAAAACCACAATTTCCTAGAGAAAATGGAGGAAATGAATGTTTTATTCAGTAAGTTGAGTTGTTACAAAGCCAAGGTGACCCTCAGTTATGCCTTCCGCAGATGACACAGCTGACAAATTGCACCCTGGAGAAATTAGCTTTACAGTGTTTTCCACAAAAGTTACTATTCCTAGTTATGAGACTATAACTCATAAGGGAGCAGTTGATATTGCTTCTTTTGCTTTTGTTGCTTTCTGTGAACATAAGATATGCGCCTTAAAATATTCACATTAATCGGTTTCAGATAAACAAAAAATGGAAGCATGTGTGCTTGAATTCAAGTTGGTGGATGGGAATTGGAGGAGTAAGAGGAGACAGGAAAACCCCTGTCCTATGACTTAAAAAGTTGATGATTGATGGAGGATAATAGTGCCAAGAATGACGGTTTTAACTTCACCAACACTGATTATTTTCTCAACAACACTGATTACTTTACATCTGTAATGTCCTTCTGGGCCACTTAGCTTCCCCTGCCAGATGTTAATTCATCTCACTCTTTTGCAAGGCTTTTTCTGGCCACTGTAGCCACCCAACACCAACCTCTCTTTGCTTTCTTTACTTTCACTCTAATCAGCAGGAGAGTTCTGCTAATCATGAACTCCTGAAGCTCATAAAAAACAAAACATCCCATGGATTATTTTCTATGGATTGTAATTGATGTGTCGCATTCTGTTAGTTTCAGGTGTACAACAAAATAATTTGATATGCGTGTATATTGCAAAGTGATATCAACTATAAATCTAGTTAACTCCATCCCCAGACAGAGTTCCATTTTCAGTGTGTGTGCTTGTGTGTGTGTGTCTGTCTGTCTGTTTGTCTTGTAATGGGGTCTTTTTTAAAGATCTGCCCTATTAGAAGAGCTACAGTACTCCTGAGGTGAAGTTAGTAAGGAAAGGAATGAAAGCGGGCACGGTCTGCCTAGCGTAATTTCTTGGTCCTCTCATAGGCATCTGCAAGGGGAGGCATTTTTAATTCTGTTCAAAGAAGTTTGTTCCTTTTCCTGTGGGATATGAGTGAAGTGGAGATGTCTGTTTCCAGTGAAATCAACACTGCAACAGTTTCTCATAATCAGATGAAAACTCTCTCATCTCTTGAAATGGTTTAGAACCACTTAAAGGGGCAGGGTCACCGAGTGGCTTTCAGAAGGTTGCTGGGTTCACCAGGACACAAAAAAACAAGGCCCATTGTGGCAGTAAATAGGGTTGTAGATGCCTGTTTTCTCCTCTGGTCCCCAACCTTCCGCTTTTTGCATTTTCACTATCAAACTGAGATTTGGCAGTTAGTATTTTCCTCCACTTGCAGCCAACTCTCCAAGTCTAGTCCACCTGAACTGTTCAGCGGTGTGTTTTACGAACTGATGATTCCCCATATGCTGCATTTCTATCATGTGCCCGTCCACGCACTGCAGGACACTGAGGACATACTCCTGATGGCCACTGCCCTTGAGAATGCTTCTGTCTAACCTGGTGCAACTGCAAATTCCATTTTCATCTAGAATGATCCTATTCAGTTAAAGTAGAAATCAAGAAAATGAATTCAGAGTGTCCTGTGAGTTAGCAAAAAAAAAAAAAAAAAGCCTCAAATATCAAAGCAACGTAATGAATAATGACAGAAAACCACATCACATTCCTGTTTGCAGCTGAAATCTCAAACAGCTCTGCTGAATTCACTCCCATTACAGAGGAGATGGAAGGAACATAGGCATTTTCTTCTTGTCACCTTTAGAGAGTTTTCCAGGAACATTTTTGTAGGTTCCAAAAGAATTGTGAACTATATGAATATCAGTCTCGCCCTGCCTAACAAATGATGGGGGCATTCTCAGCTTTTATGAAACAATGAGATTTCACTAAGCTGTTCAAATTACTGTCAGATGCATGTCTCCCTAATTCAGTATCTGTGTTGGTGTTCCAGTAGCACATGGTGATGCTAACATATAGTGAAATTAAAATGAGTCATCGTGTATCATATATTTGGATGTTTGCTGCTTTAAACAGAAGATGAGTTACACAATTTGTCCAAAGGTGGAGATTCACTCAGTACTTTTAACCTGCTTTCTAAGTTCATTTTTCCCTTGAAGAAAAATCATAGACAGCCCTAAACTGAATGTTTATGTACAAACCCAAATGAGACTCACTAAAAATTATAATCTCCAGTGCCCATAGCTAAGTAAATGTCAGCATTTGCACTGGATTTATCAGGAAACAGAGAAGGCTCATTTCTGTCTGCATTGATGTGTTGCTCCCAGAGCAGGGTATACCCACTGCTGTCAAAGGAGATTCTACATGTTAAAGGTATTTTCCTAAATCCATGCCTAATCCATTCAATTTATTGTCTAGCCTATCTCCAAAAATATCCCTTCATTTTCAGATTATGTTTCCATGTTGGTCTTTCCTATATACTTGATTATTTGTGCAGAGGTTCCGTATTTTCTTTCTTAATTTCTCTTCCTTTTCAGTAGCAAAGAAACCTCAGCTAGCTTTCCTTAACTATTTTGCCTTTTTTTTTTTTAAAGGATAAAGTGGCCATACATGTTTTCATAC
>PVHY01005188.1:0-85364 GCA_004024945.1 Uropsilus gracilis | reverse complement strand
AAAAAAAAAAATGGTAGGAGGAACACTATCTGCTGGGACTACTTCATAAATCTTACCCCTTCCAATTTCATCAGAACTAGAAACCAGGGAAAGAGTGCTCAAGCATATGAATACTGAACTTGTAAAAATATTATTGTTATTTCTACTACCGCTATTATTATTAATAGTAGTACGTTATTATTATCCCAATGCATCTTAAACAGTGTATACTATACAAGCACAGCATAATTAAAACAACAACAGTCTCCATTTATTTAATAAATACAAGTACAAATTCGGGTAAGATAGACTGCAGGATGAAGAGTAGGAGAGATTTTATAATTAATCAAGTTATAAGAATATCCTCCTTTTTGCTGACTTTGTACAAAGTCCATTAGAAGATCAGAAGTCCAAATACCTCCAGAAAGCAGTGAAAGCTAATTGCTTATCAAGTGCTTACATAGGCCTGGCACTATGTGCTTCATCTTATAATATCCATTTCATCCTCTCTCAATTCTGCCAGGGTGATTGTGTTAATATCCTTCCTTATGGTTTCAGAAGCCAAACACAAGAGAGCCACCCCCAGTCACACAGAAAGACAGTGGTGAAGTATGGCCTGTGGCTATCTTCAAAACCCAGGCTCTTAGCCACTGCAGAAGGCAGTCTAACCCTAAAGCACATGAGAAAAAATGGCAATTCAAGAGTCCTTTTTAGTTTGGAAATACATTTTATTTGGAGAGTGAATAAGGATCATGATAGAAATATTGTTATTAACTTTACTATTTCATATTTGTAGAGCAATTCCCAGCTTAAAGAATTATTTTCCATATATCTCAGTATAAGGCTATAGCTAGAAAAGGATTTAGTGAAAATGACTTTTTGCTGTCAAGAATTGCAGGGGGGAATTGAAGGAGATAATTTGACCATGCAGGGGAAGGGTGACAGTGGCCAGCTGAAGTCACCAGTACCCTTGTCCATAAAAATGAAACCTCTCTGCCATTTAGAAGGGTGCACAAGCATCAAGTCCATTCCCACCCCACCCCTCCTCTCTCAGCACATGCCTTTCTGATGAGTCTCTTAAATGAGCCTCTCAGGACAATGTAAACATTCCTTGTGTGATTTCAGAGTTGGGTGGAGGAAAACAGGTAGACATAATTGCTCCAAGAAAATGCCCTTTGTCTGGACTCCTGAGACCCTTAGGGAGATACTCTCCTGCTGTTTCTAGGAGAGTAACTTGCCAGGAAGTGCTGGTAACAATTCTGAGAATACCAGGAGGCCTTAATAAAAGCTAGAGATTTACAAACCAGCTTGTCACTGCAGTGTTTCCAAAATCAAAGAGAAAAAGTTAAAAAGCAAAAAAAGGAAATACTTTTCTGTAGCTAAGGCAGGTTCTGTGTGAATGTACATATGACTAAAATTCCTGTCAACTGGACACAAAGAATTCACTCTTTTTACATCTTTGCTCTGACATTTCCATGTCTTTGTTTGGTCTTTGAAGTTTTAAGGAAAATACTCTTGAACTGGGGTAATGAAGCTGCCAAAAGGAATATCTAGTCAAAACCTCATAAAATTTTCTAATAGGCACAGGAAATATCCAGAACTCAAAATCAACATTTAATATATTGAGTACCAGTTGAGAATCCATGAGGTGCCCTTAGATCTGGTCTTCTGTGAGTTGGCATATATTGTATGTGATCAATAAATGAAAGTATTAAAGAGAGGCAATCAGTTTAAAACTGACCTAAAAACTATATTGACATAAAGAGGAAATACACATTTTTAAAATAAGCTATCAATCAGAAGTTATAAGAAACTGGAAAAAAAAACAAATTAAATCATAACATATATATGAATTCTTTGGAAATCTAGGTTTCACTAACTAAAATGATAATTCTAAAGAGCAAGAAGTGTTTTCAGACATAACATCCACATTCTTTTTGACTCCAGTGGCTAAAATTTCTCCACTTCAATCAGAATTGTATAGGTTGATCTAAAGCCTGAAGCCCAGGAGGAGTGCAACAATGAGGAATAGCACATAAGCTTTTTGTTGCCTTCCTGCCTGAGAACACAGACAGCCAAAATGCTGTGAATAAAACATGATTTTCTCCTCCAGTGTGCTCTTTCCATTTTTTGCTTTTCACAATGTTCTACTACCACTACTATTTTGCAAATGCAATTTCCATTATTACTGCATAAGGCACCCAATATTGTTGTCATAAGACACTAAGCATCTCTGAATATACTATGCCACTTTTAAGATCCTAATATGAGCTTTCAACAATTATGGCACTAAAAATCATGTAAATGATCATACTGGAATAATCAAGTGCCTATCCTAATACAGTTAGATTAAATCAGGATTCTTCAGAAAAACAACTACATGTTAGCTCTCTGTAAACTCTGGAATAATTAAAGCTATTTTCTTGGAAACAAGGGTTTCAAGGAAGTGAGATTAAATTTCTTTCTGGTATTATTTTGGAGACATCAAAAGGGCCTCCTACCCAAAAAATAGCTCTTTTATCCTTGTGCTTGAAATATCCAATAAAGTACCTTTATAGAACTTTTTTAGAAAATGGTACACAGGCATTGATACTAGTTTTCTAAGGCTAACAAAGTTCCACAAATTGGATGACTTCAACACCAGTTTAGGTCTCAGTATGTCTCAGTTTATGTCTCTATCTGGAGGCTGGATGTCCAAAGTCAAGGTTTCTGATAGGGTGGGTTCCTCCAGAGGGTCACAAAGGAATGTCTGTTTATGCCTCTCTCCTAAAAAGTCAGGCCTTTGCTGGCAACATTTGGCTCTCTTGTCTTCAGCATCACTCTGATCTCTGTTTTCATCTTCACATGGTATTCTCCCTCTGTGATGATGTCCAAATGTCCCCTCTTTTATAAAGACACCAGTCACATTGGATTGGGATTTCACCTCCGTCCAGCAGGGCTTCATTTAAACTAATTCCATAGTTTAAATGGGAATCTGCAATGATCCTATTTCCCATTCACGTCACATTCTGAAGCACTAGTAGTTAGGATTTCAACATATGAATTTGGAAGGCAGAGGACAACAAAATTCAACCCACAGCAATGTCTGAGGTAGGCAGAGAACTTGACAAGACAGTAGGTGTGCTCATAAGCCAATTCCCAGGGTCAACACTTAGGAAACCGTCCTGTATCAGAGGTCCAAGGAATCAGCAACTATCTGCTGTGGTGAATGCCACAATGATGTATGTCATTCTGCCAGTCCCTATGTCAGTCAGTACTGGCACCTTCAGCCTTGCTACCTGTCCAGCCCATGGCAGAGCAGCAAGCGTCCAAGGTCAATTAATCTGGCCATCATGAAACCCTGGGACTTCATTCCCTGGTTCCTTCTCAGCCATTCAAGCTGGCCCAGTGATGTGCCTTACCCAGATAACATCCTCTTCCCTCTGTATGGTACTCCTTCATGATCTCAACTTCCTCACACTCAGTGTCCCATGTGAGTCTTTTCCCTCAAGAAAGTTCTCCAGCAGGATGGATATTGCTGGTCACATGCTGACTGGCTTTTAAGTGAGCAAAATTGGAAACTGTATCCTCTCTAGTGGTCTACATCTGGGATTCACATGACATTACTTCCACTGAATCTTCTGTTCAAAGCAAATCGCAAAATCATCCCAGATACAGGGGAGGGGAGATCCCAGTCCTTCTGGGAAAGAGTGGCCTATGCAGGAAGGATGAGATGAATTGTCCTTGACCATGTTTCAGATAATTGATCCCAGTCTCAGAAGCAACTGCTTATAAATTCACAACCAAACTACAGTATTACAGCTAGTGTGACTCTTTATTGGACTCAAGCAATATTCCTTGAAGAAAGATGCATGAAGGGGCCTTAAGTGGATATGAAGAGGCCTGGTGAGCCCCAGGTGCTTCAACTATCACCTGATTGCAACTCAGGCCAGGCACTGAGCCAGAGCTACCCCCAAAGCACTTCTCAAAACAATGGCCCTCAGAAACTGCAATATAGTGAAATGTTGTTTGTTGTTTTAAGAAACTTAAGTTTGAGGCATGACTCACTAAACAGCAATACAAACTAGATCTATATATGCAAATCTTTGTAAAAAATTTTTTCTCTTTTTTTGAGACTAGGTCTCGCTATATTTGTCCATGGAACTGCAGGCTCACATAGCCCAGGGTACCATGGACTCAAGCAATCCCCAGCCTCAGCTTCCCAGGTAGCTGGGATTACAGGCACGTGCCACCACACCCAGCTATTTTTTTGGAACTAGGTCTTGCTATGTTGCCCCCAGTGGGACTCAAACCATGAGCCTTGGTCTCCGTTGCAGCTCCCTAGGCTGCCACTTACAGGCACGCATCACTGTGCCCAACCCAAATCTTTGTAAAATTTAAAGATTATTTTTATAGGTCAAGGACTATAAATTCCAAAGCTATGATTTCTAGGAGTTAATATATAAATAAAAATATGTCCTTATTATGAAGTCAATATATGGTCATTGTATTAAAATTATGCATAAATAACAAGAAAGGGGATTAAATATTAAATTTTAAAATTAAAACTAAGCATCACATAATTAAAGTAAAATGACTCATAAATTAAAACTACAAAATTAAATTTCAAAATTAAAGCTACAAAATTAAAATTAAGGCTACACATGAGCAACAAGAAAGGGGATTAAAATATCCATAAATTAGAAAACTGTTTTTAAAAAAAAGTTAAATCGTAACTACCTGGTTTATCTCCTTTCTAAACATATCTCTCTTCTTTGCCATAAACACACATATACAAACACACTACATACATGATAATATACATAGACATAACTCAAGCGCATATGTTTTTTATAAAATTGGAATTACACTAAGTTCTCAAGTTTGTCTTTTAACATGAAAGACCATGAATATCTTTCCGGACCAATATATTTTCATCTAAAATGTTCTCTCCAACAATGGCCCTCAGAGTTTTCACAGAATATCATGGGGCTGACTGAGGGTCCCTGCAGAGGCAGGGTGAGATCCCAAATCCTTCTCCTTTGTTCAACAGGAACAGCTCTCCTTTTCTCTCTTTTATATATCTGGAGATCCTCATAAGTCTTTGTTAAAAAAAAAAAGCATTTCCTGCTTAAGGATAAAGTTTGAAAGACTCTATAATTTATTTTTTAACAGCTTTGATATTGGTTTAATTTACTTAACCAATCTCCCTTCTGATGGACACTTAGGTTCTTTCCAATTAGATATTATAAACTGATAGGAAATAAACTCTTAGCTAAATAATTGTGTACATTATTATCTTCTTCGAGTACTTCTAGAAGTGGAGCAGCGGGTTCAAAGCAATTATTCCAATAATTTTACTAATCTGTAACATTTCCTGTCCTGCTCTCAAAAAACTGAGTACAAACCAGGCTGGACTGAGACTGGGAACCTATGCAGACATCCCATAAAAGGCAACCCAGGAAAGCAGACCAACACCTGCTTGTCTTCTTATCCTGAATGCACACAATACTTTGGAGCATTCTTGAACATACCTACACCTCAACATCCAAATGATCCACTAGATTAGACAAAAAGTTGCATGCTATTTACAGGGGGGGAAAATGCCAATTTTAACTAAGCGTGTGCTAAATAGTCTTTATAAATACATATATATTTATATAAAGCACTTCAGTAAAAATTGCCTTATTTATGTTCTAGATTACATCTTTAAAAGGATATGGACTTTTTTCCAACCCGGAAAATATATGTTACAACTTAAATCCAGTTATTACCATCAATGATAAAGCTCACTAATTGTTATGTTAATCACAATCCTTGGTTAGCCAAAGTTATATAAATAGCACTAATAAATTGTCAATATTAACTATTCAGTGCATCAATTAACTAATACAGAAGAGTCTTTCCATTCAGTCCTTAGCTGACTAGCAAACACAGTGACTTGCACCCCTGTCTGTTGTCTGTTTTCTAGGCCAGAAGCATACACTGGATTGCATGTACAGATAGCTCACATTTTGTGAAATATAGGTTCTGAGGAGTGTGGACACTGAGTTTTGTGATTGGATTCAAATTTTTAAGTTATTGTTTATTTGATCACTCACCTAGTTACTTCTAAATATTTTTAATTAAATTATCATCAGTTATCTACCACCCCCAAGAAATTAATCTATATCCATTCTCTTTCTTCATTACAATTTGGTTGAATATTCAACCATAATTTTTAAATAATTGTATCAACACAACTTTCCCCTGCTTTCTAGTTTAATCATGAAAGTTATTATTTAATGATTAAGGTAAAGTAAATCCAGATTTTTATATAGTAAGATTACTTAAAGGCATATCTGCATCTATAAAACTAAAAGCTGAAAAAGTTTGAAAGAGGATTTGCTTTTGTAGAAAAATAGAAGAAATTAATCTGTCTTAAATGAACAAGAGGATTAAGAGTCTTTCTAAGAGCCTTAGACTTTAAACACACTAAATCTGGTTCAATTATCATTACTGACTGGCAGAAATGTAGCATTACATGATTTTTGTTATCACCAGGGAAGGGAAATAGTTTGCCCTGCATACTGTGAGAAATATGAAGGGTCATTTTAAGCTAATATAGGTCCAATTCTGAACAATAATAACAGAAAATAATTTTTGCATAGTAATAGACTCACAGAAATAACATCTACAAGGAGCAAATGAATCTAAAATGCATTTAAAGAAAACATTTACGAAGACTATTTTCTTTGCTAGTTCTCCAGTCTACTCCAAAGAATCCAACCTGCGGCTCCTGGGCTGAAGGAGGTAATGTAAGAGAAACCAGAGTAATAAATGAGCTGGTGACAAGTCAAGAAGTCAGAATTGGTAGTGCTATTGGTGACACACAATGGCAAGGAACCAAGCTGTGTAAAATTGGGCAAGATTGAGGCAGTAACAAAGGGACCCAGTCAAGAGTAAATTCAGACAAGAGAGCAGCAACGGGACCCAACAGGACCAACGACAACACCAGACAACTGCTTTACTTCATTTATTTCTACTCCGCTTCCCTGGGAAACTGAAAACACATCTGTCTCTGACCTTCAGGTCAGAACCTGTGCATTAAAGTTGTATCACCTGCTTAATTTTCTTTTCTGGCTTTTTATGTTTATACAAGCATGATCAAGTATTTCCAGAAAGAGATAGGACATAAACCTATGTAAATGATTCCTAAACGAATAGATGTATAAGCAAATAAATAACTAGTCAACACTTGTATAAAATGTTCCTCAGGCTTATATGTTCATGAAGTTCAGTAGAAGCATCTTTATCTTCAAATGTGGGACTAACTCCATCTCAGAACATGATGGAGCCAATAATGTGATTTAAGCTACATAAAATGTGATCCTAATAAATGCAAAAGGCAAGTACTAATTTATTTATTTTTTGGTTCTCTATAGGCCATCTCTTTTTATTTATTTATCATTTATTTTTATTCTTTAAATCACAACCTCAGTAAATGGCAAGTACTAATTTAGAGGGCACAAAATAAGGTCATTTGGGTCACAAAATAAGGTCATTATTTGTTGTTTTAAATAGACTGAAATATGATTGGGAAAAGACACTGTCCTGGGTTGCAAATTATGAAAGGCTCAACTGTGAGTCAAGTGTTACAAGTTACTGAAATGAGAGGAGATGAGGGAACAGTAAGACATCTGCAAAAGTGTAACATATATTAGGGTCACCTTGATGTCCTTCATTTTCTCATGGCATACAGACTTCCAGGGAAACAATCCTCAACATGTCTGATCCCAACCTTGTGTGGGCTGTAAATTCCTTCAGGATAAGACTTGACTCCTCACAAAGTACCCAATTTCTACGAGAGTTACTGACCTATTATAGGTGTAACATCCTATCAGGTAACAAGTCCTGTCATTCTGCCCCAGAACATCTTATACCTGGCTCCTCATTCCTAGTTCTCTACCTCTACCATGGTGTCATCTTGCTTAAAACCCCACTTATTCAAAGAGATGAGAAAGGAATCAAGGGTTGGTAGTAAGGAATGAAGCCAGCCATGGATTTCATCATCCCACAATGCACAAATTATACACAGGCTCTCAGTTTTAAGCACTTCAGAAACCCTATACCTTAGCCAAATGTAATTCTTGACTCAAAAATGCCATGAAATTGCCCAGTCTTGTTCCTTTATCACACTACCTCCTCCATATGGAACACCAACAGTTCCTTTGGATCCCCGCTACCAACATCAGTGCACCACAACTGTCCTTACGTACAGGCTAACTTTCATTTTCTCTAGGAAACTTGACTTGGGATCATACTAAAATCTCTTCCCTTGGGATGTAAAGCAAAGATAATAATCTAAGAACACACTGTTTACATAAGTTTTGACAGTAAAATGGCTTTTCTCTCATGGAACATTTTGCTGGCTTTAACCTGCAAGGGTCCCATCTTAAATAGTTTCTAATTAAATACTAGATAGTACATATGAATGTTGGAATAAGGAAATAGAGCATAACAAAGTGTAGTTCTATAAGTATCATTCCACATTTTGCTTTGTTGTATTGTGTCTATGGCAGAGTGGTTCTGATATAACGACACAGGAATGTTTAGGTCTGGCACAGAGCAAGTGGTGCTGTCGCCTATGGCAGCTGCTTGCTGCAAGCGGAAATTTAAATTTTAATTAAAGTCAAAACTAAAATTTCAGTCAAACAAGCTAAGCACCAAAATGAAGCGCACAACTATGAACAGGAGGGAAAGGGGGGGAAGGGAGGGGAGGGAGGGAGGGAGGGGGCAAATCCTTGAGATTACAATGTTGTGAAATTTATATATAAATAAAAAAAATAAAAAATAAAATAAAATTTCAGTCATTTTGTCACATTTCAAGTGTTCAAGAACTCCCTGTGCTGGTGGCTAGTGTGTTGGGGCAGTGCAGCTACAAGACAGTTCCATCCTTGTATAAAGTTCTCCCAGACAGAGCTGCTCTGAGTGTCACAGGCTTCAGAATAAGCTCAATGTCTTGTGAAAATACAGCCCCAGCATATCTCTAGCAAGGCCTGAGTATTTGCAGTTCCATCTGCTCATTGTGGTGCTGCTGATCCAAGGACCCCATGTTGAGGAACCACTGAATGTGGGGTAACACTGGGAAGCTCTTTGTTGTATATTTGCAAAAGGCCTCTTGACCTTAGAACAGGCTAGGTTGTCCCCTTTCTCATGAGCAGATGTAGAGAGTATCCATGTGCTGGCAATCTTTGTCCTGGAAAAGGATATGGCGTTTTCCCAACACCAGTTGTTTTCTTAATTAGGATGCAATTAGGTCAGAGTTTCCTAAACTCATTACCAAGGTGTCAGTGAGGTCTGTAATCCCTGGAACTGTGTACAAAACAATGTGTTTGTATGCATGAACACTTTCCCAAAAACATTTGGCTCTGGGGTCAAATATCTCACCACATGGGTTTGGGCAGGTTGCTTAGCCTCTTGGTGACTCAGATGAAAACAGCAGGGCTCCTATCATAGCACTCTCTTGAGGTAAAGGAGAAATGCCTGTAAGACATCAGGCATAGCACCTGATACAAGGCATTTCATATCTTGTATTTAATTAGAAACTGTTTGATATGGGAACCTTGCAGGTTAAAGTTAGTGAAATATTCCATGAGAGAAAAGCCATTCCTCCTTCCATGTCAGTTGTTATTATTTTCCCCAGTTATCACTAAGGTGCACAAATTGCCCCCAAATTAAAATTATCTTGTAAACTACATATCAAAATGTACCTTCCACATACATAACAGTGATGGGAATACCAGAATTCTTCAGCAGAATTAATATTTGGGGAAGGAACAATATTGAAGTGTTGCAAATATGAAATCAAATATGAAATGCCAGCACAACGGCAGGTGAAATTCAAACAGTTTTTTCAACCGTGTTTCCATCTGACAAGAAGCACAGGATGTAAACTCCCTGTGTCTCAGACTGGCTATTAAGCACCATGAAGATTGACAACTTAGTTATTTTTGAGTAGGCGGCCTATAGCACAGTGCCAGGCACTATGAAAAATACTTGATATATAGATGGGGAGATGATTAAAGAGAGTTTCCAGGTCCCAGGTTATAAAAGATTATAGCCAAAAGAGATTGTGAACATCTGCTCCAGCCCCTCAGTTTATAGACAAGGAAAACTGAGTCCTAAATAGGCTAAATGACTGGCCCAAGATCTCAACATAGATACTGAATGATGTTCTATATCTCAAACATCACTGCTTGGCTTGCAGTCTCAGATACACATTTATATACATGCTTACATCACCTGACTTAGTATTTATCCATCACACATGAGAACAACATTGAGGCAAATTTATGACTATAAGCATCATTCTTCTTGAGATGTAAGGAAAATCAGGATAATCAGTCTGAGGGCTGTGATGATAGTTGAGAGAAAAGCTTAATCCATTTTTCTCCCAGTGGCATTCTCTGCCAAGAATCTCGTTTTACCAGAAGTGCCCAGAAAAGCATAAACCTGTATTTTCTAAATTAACTTCTGATCAATACTGGTTCACCACTAAGCACATTAACACAAATTCGGATTCTATAAAATTCTTAGTTCTTAGGTAGAGAAAGAAAGCAACATATGCTACTATTTAATTTAAGGGGAAATACAGATGGGAGAGCTGTCATTGCCCACATTCTTCCTTCTTCCTTAATAACAAAACCCTGACTTCTATATTGCTGCTCATCTGAAAGACTATATTTCCTAATCTCTTTTATGGTAATGTGGTCATATGACTAAAATCTGACCAAAAACATATGATAAAAGTGTCATATGGGGTTTCCAAGAGGTTTCATTAAACAAATGACTATTCTCTGCTATTCCTGTTTCTACCCTTCCTCTGTCTGAAGTGAGGATGTGACAGCAGGATGCTCCAGCAGCAGCATCACACCATGAGGATAAAGACTACACTGTAGAAAAGAAAGAGAAAAGTGAATGGAGTTTGGATCCCTGATGACTGTGAACTCTCCATATGAACTACCTCTAGATTTAATGAGAGGAAGAACATTTTGCTATTGTTTAAGCCATTGTCATTTTTTTCACATAGTTACCATTTCCTACTATTCTCAGTTCCTCATAAAGAGTGGTATCCCTACTGAAACCTTCTGTGAAAACAGTTATGCATCAACAGACATGGGTACTGAGAAATGTGTCATTAAGTGACTTTGTTGTGTAAACATTATAGTGTAATTACACAAACCTAGGTAATCTAGCCTATCACATATCTGGGCTCTATGTAGGGATGACCATCATTGATTGAAATGTTATGCCATGCACAACTGTAGTTAATGGTAGTGCAATAGATCAGCAAGTCACACCTATTAAAACATAAAGTCCCACTCAAAATTTCACTCTTCTATTCAGCACTTCATAAACTTCAAGCAACTTTCTAATTCTAGGATTGCTGTTCTTTCTATAGGTTTTCCTCATACTTCCTTCTTATCTTTTGCTTGGCTCCAGAATCATGAAAATCCTCTGTCATAATTCTCAGCAATACCATGTGGCATGCTCTCTCTGTCTCTGTCTCTCCCTCTCTCTCCCTCCCTCCCTCTCTCTCTCTCTCTCTCTCTCTCACACACACACACACACACACACACACACACACACAGTTTACAGTGCATTGATGAAGTTGAGTTGCCATTCTCACTTGGTCAGTTTCTTTCACCTGAGAACATCTAGGTTTAAGGCATCATATAAATGAAGCAAGCTCTCTTTTCTAATAAATTTTGTGTATTTGAAATTCTAGTATGCATTTCAGATACTAAGTCAGATACTGAATCATTATTTTGGTCAGTAAATGAATTCTACATGCCTGTATATTTTTATTGAAATCACAGATGCTTTTTCTTGAAGAAGAAAAGCAAAATTTAGTCAGACCCTCTAGCAGAATAAGAATATAAATATATTTTTAGTCTCATAATGCTTCCATAACAGCATTCACTTTAGAAATTTTTGAGCTGACTGTGTCACATCTTTCACCTGCAAAACAAATGTCACTTATAATTGAAACAGACCCAGGTTTTGTGCTGCTTGATGCTTATTTAATTTGAGGGCTCTCCTTAAGAAAATGAAGACTTAATTACAAGTACATAATTAGTTAAAAAAATCACTTCTCCTTATCATCAAGGCATATGCATATGTTCCAACAACACATGAGAAAAGAAAAGATTAAGTAAAAACAAATTATAAACAGATGTGTGGCTAAATGCCAGGAAATAGGAAAAAAAAGAAAGGCATTTAAAAAAAACTTGCAAGAAAAAGTTATAAGCAGTGCCAATCTTGAAACACCAGCTAAATTAATGTAGCAGTGATAATAAATGAAAAAAAAGACTTTATGCACAAACAATCAGTACCTAACCATCACATAGAGATAAAATCATTAAAAAATTATGGATTATATTAAAATCTAAAAATGTTAAGAAATGACCAGTAGATATAGTCATTCATTATTTTACACTGGATAGTGTTTAAAAGTTTTCACATTTGCTTAAATAAATATGCCATCTTTCAGCATTCAATATTCATCTTTCTCTGTATCTTGTGTCTACCAGTACAAAACAAGAGTAATATTATTACTACTACTACTACTACTAATTATTATTATTAATAATAGCAATATAAGTAATAGCCATCTTGTATCAAGCACTTGCTACGTGTCCAATCAAGCAGAGTGCTAAGCCCTTTACATGCAATGCTCCGATGAATCTCCCTACACAAATGAAACTTTGCTACGCTTTGTTATGCTCACTCACAGATGGAGAAACTAAGGCCTGGGGATGTCACACAGTTGGTGAGAAGTGAAGTTAAGAACAGATCCAAGCAGTTTCCATAGAAACCGGAGATGTAGAGAAATTAAATAGCCAGTCAAGGTCACACAGCTATTAAGTGGCAGAGTCAGGAATGCGAATGGATCTAACTTCAAACAGGCATCTTATACCCTTACTAATATTAAGGAATCTAAGCACAAAATAGAACACTGTCAAGGGTTCCCAACTCAACAGTTCCTTTTACCAAAATACCAGACAAAAAGAAGTAAATGCTGAATGTTTATTAACTTTATGTCTTTCTTGAACTTTTAACAAGTGCATAGCTCACTTGCTGCTGTTCTACACATTGAAAGGCAGCAATCGGTTCTGTCTGCAGACAAGGAACACACATTTTAGCAGTTGTAACTTATTTTTTCCATTGGAACTAGAGCTCTCTCTTCTTTGTTCCATGTACTTTTTCAAGGTAATAGCATTGCTATTTCTATTCATTCCATAGCTTCACTAAGACCAAGATGCATCATTTGGAGTGTGACATTTTCTCTGACACGTCTACATAAGCTAATATGAATGTGAATGCACAATAATAATAAAAAAAAAACCCACCATTTGCATCTATTGGGGCAAGAAAAATTTCAAGATCCCTGTTCCTGCCAAACAAAGATTCCTCCCTACCAAGAATGAATTATCTTTTCCCTTCAGTTCCTAATTTCAGGTTGAGGTCCATTTGGTCAACAACCAACACCATATCAGATGTTAGGTTGCTAAAATGGGAAAAGTTATTTGAGACCTAACATGCCAAGACACAAAAACAGCATTTTGCCCCCAACCCTAGCCTCTACAATTATTCCCTAAATGTGGACAACACCTTGGTAGGTTGCTTGTTCCTGCTTATAAAAGTAAGACACGTGATTGTTAAAAATTAGAAAAGCAACAAAAATATAGAGAACAGGGATTATCCAAACTTCCAGTTTCACAAGGAAATGACTATTAACATTCTTGTTGTATTTCTTTGACTATTAACTACCTTAGAAAGAGTTAAGATCAGGTTGGAGCACAGACGATCAGAATAACGGTTCACGACTGGGAGAAAATTTTTGCCCTCCATACAATGATAAGTATCTGATAACAAAGATACACAAAGAACTCACACAACTGAACAAAAACAAAGTAAAAATCCCAGTGAAAATATGGGGAGAAGAACTAAAGAGACACTTCTCCAAAGAGGAACTACAGATGCCAATAGGCATATGAAAGAATGCTCTACATCACTAATAATCAGGGAAATGCAAATCAAAACCACACTGAGATACCATTTTACACCAGTAAAAATGGCCCATATGAAAAAAACAGGCAACAGCAAGTGTTGGCATAGATGTGGAGAAAAAGGAACACTCTTACAATGCTGGTGGGAATGCAAACTGGTTCAGCCACTATGGAAGGCTGTGTGGAGGACCCTCAAACAATTGAAAGTGGAATTACCATTCGACCCAGCAATTCCACTACTGGGAATCTACCCAAAGGACACAAAATCATTAATTAGAAAGGACACCTGTATATGCATGTTTATTGCAGCACTGTTTACAATTGCCAAGCTATGGAAGCAACCCAAATGTACCAAAACTGATGAATGGCTGAAAAAGATGTGGTCTATGTACACAATGGAATATTATGCATCAATCAAAGGAGACAAACTTATGTCATTTGCAGCAACATGGATGGAGCTGGAAGGAATCATCTTAGTGGAAATAAGCCAGAAAGCACAAGAGAAATATGGGATGGTCTCACTTATATGAGGCATATAGGATAACACAAACAAATGGATAAGAAAAGTTTAAAACTGCCAACAGACCCAAATCACAGAGCAAAAGAAGGGGAGAAGAAAGGAAATGGGGAGGGGGAGGGCACAAAAGATTAAGATGGTTAATGGGTGTTAAGGAGATGGGGGGAGAACCTGGGGGTAGACACAATATTTATATGTGTGTATGTGCAATCAATAAAAATAAATAACCTTTAAAAAAAAATGACAGTCCATGGGTGATACAGTGATAGGAGAACCCTGGGGAATACAATGATATAATATATATATATATATATAATTAAATAAAATTATTAAAAAATAAAATAAAAACAAAAATAAAAAAGAAATAGTTAAGATCAAATTACATATATAATTCTGAAATCTACTTTAGTAGTTTTTTTCACCTTTAAGGTCATATGTTTAATAATCATGTACAACTCTTAATTTTTCAGTAAAAATTATTTCAGCATCTCAAGCACTCTGGAGACATCTACCAAGAGCTCAAAGTTCTCTTAGGTATAATAGGCTGTTCTGAAACATTTTTATCCCAAAGCTGTAAAGAAGTACCTAATCAAGTGAATCTACATAGAATTATATTACATCAAGTGAGATGACCTTGAAAAAGATGAACTGTCATTGTATCTTCATGCAAATATGAATTTAGTGAGCTGCTTTTACTTTTTTTTCATGTTTTACAACTTCTATTGATTTTACCTGGAAATTTCTTAATTGTCCAAGCAGGGAAGACTGCAAATCCAAAAAAAGACAAAGGATGCAGGATATGGAGAAATGAAGGAATTGTTTACATATTTATGAAGAAGAAAGTGCTGAAAGGTCTTAAGCCTCTGACAAATTGGTTGAAGAGGATGTGAAGGAGGAAGGGGAGAAGGGGAGAAAGGGGAGACTGCTGAATTCGACACCACACCAACTGCCAGATGTTGGTAGAGGACAATTGTTGAGATTCCTTCTCTTCTACTGTTCTAAAATCTTTCTTATTCTTCATTTCCACAACAAGGAGAATAGGATGAATATTAGGATGGCTGCCTAATAGTAAAAGTGAAAAGATCACTTCTACTACTTTGCTTGATATGAATTGACATGTAGGAAATTTGGCAGATAATTATCTTTGAAAATCATCCAAATTTATACACTTCTAACTGAATCAAAGTAATCAATACACATAATGGATTTTTTAAGTTGGTGTGTTGGCCCAGAATAGAAGAGGTAATCATGAAAGTTTTATGAATTGTCAGTGAGGGACTTCATCATCTTGCTTGATTTCAGTGGTGGCTGTTTTTATTCTTTTTAAATTGAAGTTCCCAGGATTCACTAGCCTCTTATTCATCTTCCTTCTTTAAGAGAATTGCTGATGCTGGAAGCATAAGTGCTAACTGAGGCAATTCTGTTTTATGGAAGCTGGAGTTTTCCAGACGGCATTTTTTCAGTAGTAACAAAGGGTAAGATATAACTTCTTAATGTGCACCTTCTAAGTATGGAACTTGGCAGCCAGTCCATTGTTAAACTGTCACCATGAACATTTTCCCTAAAATGGATACTCTGCATTTCAGAGTGGGTAGTTTCAGGCAGACATGTTTCAGGCACCAAGGAGAGTTCTGGATCATGTTAAATAGAATCAGAATCATTACTTCAGAGCCTAATGAACTTTTCTCTGAATAATGTAATATTTGAACTTCCTGGAAAGCAAAGCCTCTTACAAGATTTATTACACTAGCAAGTTAAAGTTACTTTAAGTTCTTCCAGTTACTAATAACCCCCATACCAGTGTTTTCCTTAAATGACTTAAAGGAGACACGCATTCTGGTGATCTTGTCTCTTACAGGGAAAGGAAAAGCTGATCATCTTGGTTCTTCTGCAGGGAATTACCAAATTTGTTTGAGTTCTCAGTAATTTCATATTTAACCATTCATACTGAATATTTTTGATATCTTTAGTTAAGAGGATACCTTTTTAATTTGTATTTTCCAAAACACTAAGTGTGGCAAACTAGACTATATAGTTTATAAATATTATGATCTATGTACTGGAAATTGTCACCAAGTGAGGGTCCAGTAGTGGGTACCTTTAGTAACAACATCTGAAGGGGGATCCTAAACTCCAAAAATAAAAACAATGATGTAAGCCAAATTAACTCAATAAGAAAGTAAAACAGAATAAAAAGAGTCTTTAGTTCTTGTTAAAAAATCTATATAATCCACATTTAAAAAAAAAGTCAATTCTCATTGATTTATGAAGTGGTGTCCAAATTTACATTCAAATACAGTTTTAAGGGTATAGATCACATCTAAATAACAAATATTTATTTTGAGTTATCTACAATTGAGGTTGACTAGATCCCAGGAGGAAAATAATATATTGCCGATATTACAAAAATAGTTTTAATTGTTTATGGAGATGACATATTCCTCTTTCACAAACAAAAACCAATTTAAATTTGTTTATAGTAACTCTCAAAGGAGATCTAAATGTTCCAGTGATGAATATTTCTTTCTAAAATGAATTATTAAATACAGTTTTAAAATGTCTTGTGCTATAGTTTTAATTTTATTGCTGTGTGATTTTTTTTCAAAAATAAATTTGTTTTATTAAAAAGATGATGGTAAAAATGCAATTGGGAAAGAAACGTATTTTTTAAACCAAACGTATAATGTAGTTCTGCCCACATTTTGAATTTTGGTAAAGACAGATGTGATAGCTTTGCTAAAATGTCAGACTATAATGTCACCTTCACCAGCTATAGCTCTTATCAATCTTTTAAATGCTTGCTCGCCCAATTATTTCCAATGAACTGTGCTCCCAAGAAAGCTTAGCCTTGAACTGTCCACCTTCCACAATATTTCCAGAACTATCTACCTAATCTAAAACCTAATTTTTAGGTCCCTTGTTTCAGGACCTCTTCTGCCTCCCTGCATCTACAAAATGAAATATCAACCTCTTTACTAGGCTCACCGGATCCCTGCACAACCTGAACCCAACCTCCCTTTTCTGCCTCAGATTCTTGCTCTTTCCACAAATCACCTTCTCAGCAAGCCATACTGCATATTTTACCTTTTTTGGAATTTTTGTACTTCTCTATTTTACATCTACACTCTTGTATTTAACCCTCCCTCTACCTCTGACTCCTATTCATCCCACAAGAGCCCGATGAACTATATCTCTTCTGCAGCACCTCCCTGACCCCACGAAAAAAAGTTACTCCTCTTCCACTTGTTTTGCACTTGCATTTAGCACATTACTAAATAATTTTTGTACAAATGTTTGCCTCCTCCTAATTGATGATCACGACTTTGAGACCAAGATACCTTATCATTGATTCCATGCTGTTGGCAGAGTTCCTGACTTATAGGAGAACCTCAAAAAGGCTGACTGACACAGAGGGTTCTATATTATCCAGAAAACAATACTATTAACAATCCAGTCTCTCTTCTTCATCAATGGTATGGAATAAAATGTCTGTGAGTAGTTAATACCTAACAAGCATTAACAACCTGTGGTAGGCCAGGAAAGTCTGCCATGAAACTCTGCAAGAAGGCACTTGCACAACCTCAGCAAAAAATGGCAAAAAGCAAATGATACCCAAATGTTTCCCCTTCTGACCACCTTGCTTTTATATGGTGGATGGCAGAACCCATTTAGGGGATATTTGGGAGTCCCAAGGCACCCCTCACTCTGCATCTACTAGAACCTCTGCAGGGGTTGCCCACTGAGCTTTCCTTAGAGGGTCAGTGCTAGGTAATCATAACCACTCAGTGTATACAATTTGGACCAAGCAAAAAGAAATCACTAAAAAACTAAATAGGATTAGAGCAAGAAAGAAAAAGGTTGGAGACTGAGAGAAGCATGACAGATGAGAAAAGATGTCAGTGCTAGGAATAACAAGGAAGATTCAAAGCCCAAATAGATGCATTCACACATACATGCACACACACACACACCCTTTCTGAAAAATCAGAAAATGCATTCCAGAGCTTTCTTCTATTTAAAATGTTTTTCCCTAAAGAAATTGAGCATGCTAGATGAGATTGGGGGAAAATTCACAAAAGATTGAGTAGGTCAGAAAAAAAATTTCCTGGTGACATTATGAAAGCTGCTGAATGACTAGAAATGTCTCTGCTCCATCCTCGCTTCTCCTGGTATTACTTTCTACCCCCAATTTGATCTTATTTTCAGCGCAGCCATTCCTCTTACAGCCACACATGCCGAGATCAAAGGATGAAGAGGCTGTTACATTACAAGATTAATGCTACAGAGGGAAGAGTTGGAAAGGGCTCAAACTTCATTACATAAAAGAACAATTTCAAGGGCTCAAGACCATTTTCAGAGGGAGCTGAAACTGAAAATAGTGGCAACTTCAAACTTCATTTTAGGAGCTTGAGGAATATTATTCCCCCTATGTAGTTGCCTAGGGAACAGGATCCATTCTCTGCTATCCAATAATTTCTTAGAAATTGCTAGCCTATATTATATCTGTTTGTTAAATTCACTCTAAGTGAAAAAATCCCTCAAAAAGTGCCCTGTAAGTTATAGAATGGAACTCTTTGTCAGGAAAATGTTAGAAAAAGCTGAAATTCCTTTGCTATTGGGTGCTGTCCTAATAAATTAACATTTTCTAGTGGGACAGGAAATTTTCTTACCCATAACACCTTAGCCTTGTTTCCATAGTAGAGTGGTTGTCACCCATAACACCTTATTCTTCATTTTGATTACTGCATGTGAAATCATTTTATCAGTAAATCAACTTGTTTTGACTAAACATACTTATTTTAGAATGCCAAAAATATAAATAGGACTATTCTAGTCTGAACTAAGCCAGAAAAATTATTCTGACTTTCCCCCAAGCATTAATGGACGAATATTCTTCATAACAGAATGTGTAACAAGCAAAAAGAATGATGTTAGAATTTCACATGAAAATTTCCTTTCAGTTTTGCCTATTATAGACCCAACCATAAGGGAGAAATGTTTGGTTAAGTGTCATGGGGAGAGCTATTGGAAGTGCTATAAGCACCACAAGCACATGTTTATTTTATATAAAATCAACAGTGCTAGCTAAATCCTTACTTTTTCAGGCCAAGGTAATTTTTTCATCAAGCATGCTGAGTCTTTCATTTCTGTTTCCCATGTGTTGTTAATTGAATCAAGGACATTTGGAGACCTGACTCTCTAGTGGATAGACAGAAGATTTCTTCTCTTTATGTGCCTGATGCTACTTTTGTTTTCTCTACACATTAGCACTTTTTGCAAGAAAGTTAAAGGAGGCTTGCTTCTTGGAAAGCTTGTGTTAAAAAATTGAGAGTGGGAACAGAAACTAAAACTACTGGTTAAAGAAGGGGTAATATGCAATATGTTATATATGATTTGATGAGTTTATTTTCCCATGAACTTTTGAGATCTTGGCCTGTACTGTGCCTGAGACCAGAGATTATGTGTTTCAAATACATATTCTCTAGTAGAACCATCTCTGAAGTGATAGCTATCAGCAGAATAGCAAAAATCTCAATTAGCCAGAATTCAGCCATAAGAAGAAAATTGCTTCTTGTCTCAAATCACTATCTTGGGAACTGTGGGGCTTAAAAATATACCAAAATAATTTCTTTTTGCACATCAATTTTAAGTGAGTTCAATGATAAGAGATCAGATTCATACAAGAAATATTGCTTTTAAGAGTGAAAATAAATTCCTGGAAAGAGCCTAAGATAAGTACATACCCAATTCTGTCTCTTACAAGTAATTATTCTCCCACAAGAGTGAAGTTCAAAGAAACTTTAAAAGGCTGTCAAATATCTTACTCTGCTCACTCTATTTTATTAACTGGAACCTATTAATGAATGTTTTAAGTTGTTATGGAACACTGATAGATGTTTTTGAACACTAAAATGGAAATAATGATGGCAACAAAACAATCTTATCAACTTTTTAAACTAGTTATGTGCATTTGTTACACTATTTGGAAAATATTCAGTTCTGTTATAGAAAATTAGAAGTAAAATGGGGATCAATGAAATTTGTAGCATGTGTTAAGTATAGATAAGTAACTTGTAAGATATGTAAACCATAAATAAAATAAATAGTATATATGTTTGTGCAATACCAAAACTGATAAAAATGCTGGATAAATACTAATATTATTGTTAAACACTAAATATAAATGAGATATGAGCTATTCAATGTAAAGAAGGTTTAAATTAATCACTCATTTATTATTATCATTATGATTAGTCCCACCAATACTCTGCTAGATTCAATCCACAGTTGCTCACAGACTAATTGTTGAACAGTTTGTCTAGATACATTTATTGGTGTCTCTTCAATTGAATCTCCTTGCTCCAAACTTCACCTGATCATCATAACCACACTGTTAGCAGACTGACTAGAGAGGAAGAAAAGGAGCAGGACAAAATGCAAGAGAGGGAGAGTGTCTGATCTGCTCACCAGGACTCAGGCAATGTGTTCTCTCCCTTTGTTTATATTCAATCCAAAGTACATCAACCTTCTCCATCTCCTTCCCCTTACTTCTCTCTTTCAATTGATTCAACTGACCATGTGATCCATCTATCTTCATTTATGATCCACACCAGTGACAGCTTTCCTGGGAGGATATCTGGATACTACATTGTATCAATATAATTTCCTACATCTGTGTGCTTGTAATCCCAGTTACTTGGGAGACTGAGGCTGGGGATCACTTGAATCCGTGGGTTCAAGACATCCCTGGGCAACATAGTGAGACCTAGTCTCTTAAAAATTAAAAAAAAAAAAAGAATCTGAAAATGAAAAACTCTTATACTGCTGGTGAGAGTGCAAACTGGTTCAGCCACTATGTATGAAAAGCTGTGTGGAGGACTCTCAAACAATTGAAAGTAGAACTACCATTCAACCCAGCAATCCCACAACTGGGAACTACCCAATGGATACAAAAACACTAATCCATAAGGACACCTGTATGCGCATATTTATTGCAGCACTATTTAAAATTGTCAAGATATGTAAACAAACCAAATGCCCCAAAACTGATGAATGGCTGAAAAAGATGTGGCATATTTACACAATGGAATATTATGCATCAATCAAAGGAGACAAACTTATGTCACTTCCAGCAGCATGGATGGAGCTAGAAGGAATCATCTTAACAGAAATAAGCCAGAAAGAAAAAGAGAAATATGCAATGGTCTCACTTATATGAGAGATTTAGGAAAAACAAGCAAACAAACAAACAAGAAAAATATAAAAATGCCAAAAATATAGAAGTGAAACAGCGTGAGGAAGGGTGAGGAGGAAGAGAATGAGGGAGAGAAAGGCACAAAAGACTAGATTATTCACAGGTGAGAAGGTGATGGGAGAACCTCGGGGTAGACAATGATGTAATATATATATGTATATATATATATATTCACACACAGATATATATGTAAATCAATAAAAAAGCTAAATATATATATATATATATATATATGTATATACACACAATTTCCAAAATGGCAAAACTCATCAGTGTTTCTTAAGCCTTCCTACTGTCTACTGTCTACCACCAAGGCCCAAGAGAAGAATAATAAATGGCAAGAGCAACCAATTATTAATGATGAAACCCAAAGTATTTGGTTGTACTTAGATCTGATATAGCTTGGCTACATGTAGTCTTTGGTGCATATTACACACCTGTAAACAGCAGTGTTTTCTCCAGGAAACATCATCCCTAGTTTAAATTGTTAAATTACAAGGTCATGGTGATTCATGATGTCAAAGACTGTAGCATATATTCTATAGAGCTGTGTGAACTCAAGACAGTCAACTGGAGGTGCTTCACTAAATCACTTTAGAAAGATGCTAGCAGTGTGAAACTAACTCACTTCTCTGCATCTGGTATTTATCTACTACATATTTCTCATGAACCAGGCACTATGCTATGTGCTGCAATGGAGGAAAAAAAAGAATGTGACAGAGCCACTATGTCAGGAATTTCATAGTGTATCATGAAGATACTCTAAACATGCAGGTAATTATGGAACAAGGAAGTAACGACATTACATAAAACACATGCAAACAAAACTTTTTGGAAATTCAAGTAAGAATTCACCTGCATTGAAAAAATCCCTGTAAGGTCACAATACACATTCACTTAAGGGTTATTTAGTAAATACATGAAAAGCCTTAAAATTGCCATTTACAGTGATTAAAAATGGGGGAAAATCTACATGTCTAGCATTTTGGAAGTAATTAAACTATGATATAGCCATTTACTAGAATATATGAAGCCCTTAAAAATTACTTGTAGGTAGGAATTTCATAAGAATTTATAAAAACAGGCTTCTAGCCCCACAGTCGTGGTACCTGCTTCCACGAAGCCCACTGAGTTCTTTGTGCATGGGATTTCTGTGGGCCCTGGCCACAGCTCTCAGGTTAGGGGGACAGGGCTGGAGGTGTTGGCACCCTGTAGAAACCCTCTGGTCTGCACACACGGGATGTGGGGGAAGCCCCACCAGGGTGCGGGCAGGGGTGGGGGAAGACACTAACTCCCTCTGGTTTACTCCTACTCCTGTCAGTTCTCATCAGGAACAAGAAAACTGTAAATAATCCAAAAGAAGAAACAGATGAGATGAGGGATATGATTTAAAGTCCTGGACACACACTTCCTCTGGGTAGGACCCAAAAGAGCTTGGAGAGAACCACTGAACACAGAACTGTGAGATCAATATAGAGATGACCTATCAAGATTATGCTAACATCATCACCAGGGCCTAGGAATCAGAATTTAGCTCAAGGAAGTCTCCAGCAAAAGTAAGGCACATTCTACCTGGACAGTGGGAGGAAGGTTAGAGAAATATGGCAACCACCCAACAGCTAAGCAGCAAACCATGGTTGAGGGGACCAACCAAACCAACCATCAGCTGACATCTGTCTCCTCGAAGGAACTCCTTAACCAACAAAGGAGAGGAACCAGGCTCTCTAAGCATGTGGCCTGAACTACAAGGTTGGGGGTGTGGGGGTGAGAAACACCAAAAAGGGACTGAGAAAAGGAGGAGACATCCTACAAGAAGGAACAGGTACTGATGGACTCCAAATGAGCTCGGACTGGCTGTCCAGTGCAAGTTAAGACTGGAAATCAGAGCAGCTTTGTCTACTATGCCCCAGGAACACAAATCCTCACCCAGGAAAAGGACATTGCTCCAGAAAAAGAACAGACTAAAGGAGATGGAGTGAGGAGAGGGGAGGGGGGTTTAGGGGGAGAGGCATCCCCAAGGGGACCAACAACCATACAAAGACAACTGAAGTCGTAGGATACTAAAAATTAAATAAATAAATAAGAATTTATGAAAACAGAATAAAATACACATGGTAATAAAGTGTTCAGAGGCGGGATCCTGGCGCTCGGAGCTCCCTTGCCAGCGGGGAGCAAGGGGTGTCGGGCCTCCAGGGTAAGATCCCCATGGGGGAATGGGGGGGAATCCCCACCCGCCAGTAAGTGGCCGCGGCCACTTTCAAGCCGGCCTGGGCAGCACCGTGAAGCCCCCAGCCCCCGGAAGCCGGGGTGCATGGACGGGCGAGCGGTCCCCGGGACCTTCCAGGAGGGCAAGCAGGGTCGGGGGGTTCCTCCATCTCTCTCTTACTTCTTACTCCAGCTAAACTTCAGAGCAACCAGAATAGGTGCAACAGCAACCCCACCATAGAACGGGTAAGGGACCAAGCAAAAGTCCAGCCCACAGACTGGAGCTGGACACAGCAGATGGACAACCGAGTGAACCAGTATAAGTAAGACCAGAAAAACAACCGTAGAGACGCGATGTCACCAGGTACATTTCTACACTGTCCGGGCCAAAACCCGGGACTTTAACTTGGAGATATATTCAAGGAGAGCAACACACCCTCCCCTCATCAAGGGAGAGGAGAGGATGACCAAAGAGGGGATAATGGGCCCCACACCAAAATTGCCAAAGGAAGCAGAGGAGATAACCTTCAAAGGCCACTCGCAGAAGCCTGAACTCATGGGCCGGGCACAGTGGCCTGTGCCTGTAAGCTTCAGCCTAGGAAGCGGCCGGGGCTAGGGATCGTGGTTCGAGTCCTGCCTGGGGCCCGTAGTGAGACCTAGTTCCAAACAATAGCTGGGCGTGATGGCACGCGCCTGTAATCCCAGCTACCTGGGAAGCTGAGGCCGGGAATTGCTTGAGTCTGTGGTACCCTGCGCAACGAGAGCCTGCGGTTCCACGGGCAAAAATAGCGAGACCTAGTCTCAAAGCCTGAACTCAGAGAAATTTCTTGACCAACACTGGCAGGAGGCAAGATCCCCAAAGCCCAACACCAGAGCCATAAGGAAAAGCAGCAAAGCAACGGAGACGGGATTGAATTGGAGAGGATGGCCTGCAGCAAGAAAACATGGACAGATCACAAATGAATATAACCTGGCCACCCAACGCAAACTTAAGACTGAAAATCTAACAGCAAGGTGCGCCTGGACCCAACAACGCAGTCCCTCACCCAGAGAAAAGACACTAACATAGGAAAGAGACTAATGGACTCAGCACAGCTAATAAATAACAAAGAGTGGGATGTGAGAGAATGGAGGGAGCACCGGAGGGAGGAGGGAAGGGGAAAAATATATAACAGAGAGGTTGTAACCCAAAGAACAAAATAAAATTGTTTATATTAAAAAAAAGTGTTCAAACCCTTCAAAAGGACAAAGAGGTATCTTTCTTATACTCTAGAATTTCACTAAGACATTACTACTTTAAAATACACATACAAGCAAACATTTATGTGTATGAATCAAATTTTATTCAAATTGTGATTATAATAGTGAATAGTGTTTGGTACTTTGTGTTTTTTGGTACTTTGTGGTTTTTTGGTACTTTCTGTTTATAATAGTGTTTGGTACTTTGTGTTTTTTTAATAATTTATTTATATATATATATTTCACATCATTGTGATCCTGGGGGTCCCCCACCACCTCCCCTCCCTGGCCACTCCAGGTGGTCCCCTCCCACAGTTGTGTACTTTCATTTGGTTGTCCATATATTAATGAAACTATTTGGTTTCTGTCTTTTTCCTTCTGACTTTGTTCAGTACTTTGCTTTGGGTCCTTGGGAATTAATCTTGGAGATCTTTCTATAACAGCAAAATATAAATCTACAGCATGTTATTAACAGAATATGTAATTATATGGACTTTACAATATTTCACATATTCAATGCCATTAAAAGCAATGGCATTGTATCCAGAATTTTGCTATTCTAAACAATTATGCTATATATCTAGAGGAAATGTTCAATATGTAAGGATGCTCAAGATATTTTGTTCAGTAAAACAAAAAAATACAAATGAATATTTTGCTTCTGGTTCCACATATAAGGAACTTAGAAGTCACCATTCCTTTCTAACAAGTCTAACAGAGTGAAATATCAACAGCTTTTCTGAGATCCATAAGGGAGGAGAGGACAGTGGACAAAGGACCACCCCGAGATGGATAGACAAGCAGCACAGAGTCACTGTTTCCCAAAGCAAAGATTCACAAGCAGAAGCCACTGTGAGAACCAGCGCTAAAAGGGAAATCTGCGTTATAATTGGTGAATTGCTGGATGCTCAGTGTGAACAATCCTGAAAGTTAAAAAACAGTCATGGGGGGTTCTCACAGTATTTGAGATCTACCACCTGGAGCTCCACCACATCCCTACAATAAATATCAGAGAAAAAAATCCCCTCAGAATTCTAGCAAATAGGTCAATGGAACAGAATAAAGAGTCCAAAAATAGACCAACATCAATACAGTTAACCGATCTTTGACAAAGGAGCAGCAGCAATATAATGGAGCAAAGACAGTCTTTGCAACAAATGGTTCAGGGACAATTTTTTATACTCACATACAAAATAAAAAATCTTAAAAGAGTTCATATGTCCTTCAGAAAAATTAACTCACAGCTTTAAATGTAAAACAAAAGTCATTTTAAAAAATTCTTCAACGTTAAGCATAGAAAACTCTAGAGTATCTTCAGTTGAACAGTGACTTTTTAGATATTAACACTAAAGGTATAACCCATGAAAAAAAACTAGTTGATAATATTGACTTTATTAAATTTTAAAACTTCTCTGTGAAAGGTAATGTCAAAATAATGAGAAGATAGCTAGGCTAGGAAAAAAATATTTGCAAAAGATATATCTGACAAAGGATTATTATCCACATAAAGAATTCTTAAAATTCAACAACAAGAAAACAAACAACTGTATTTAGAAATGAATCAAAGACCTTAACAGATACCTCCACAGAAAATATACAGAGAGCAAATAAACATTTGAAAAGCTGCTTTGCATCATATGTCATCAGGGGAGTGCAACCTGGAACAACAATGAGATAGCACCACACACCTATTAGAAGAGCCATGGTCTGGAAGGCTGATCATACCAAATACTGGAGAAGATATGAAACCACAGAAACTTTCATTCATTCCTGGTAGGAATGAATGATGGAATGGCAACTTTGGAAGACAGCTTGTTGGTTTCTTACAAAACTAAATGCATTCTTCCCACACAGTCCAAAGGGATGAAGACTTATGGCCACACAAAAACCTGCACATGAATGCTTACAGCAGCTCTATTCATAATTACCAAGGCAAGCTGTTCTTCAGGAGGTGAACACATAAATAGTGGCACATCCAAACATTACAATGTTATGCAATGCTACTCATATTAAAAAGAAATGAGCTATCAACCCATGAGCAAAATCCTGGTGGAATCTTAAATGCATATTAAGTGGAAAGAAAACAATTTGAAAAGGTTACATATATATGATTCCAACTATATGACATTCTGAAAAAGGAAATATTGCAGAGACAGTAAAAAAAATAAGTGACTGCCAACAGTATGGTGGAAGTACAGTCACGAGAAGACAGAGACAAAGGATTTTTCGGGCACTGAAAATATTCTGTATGATACCATTATGATAGAAACATGTCATTTTACATTTATTCAGATCCACAGAAAGCACACCACCAAAAATGAACCATAATGTAAATGATGAACTTTGGATGATTATAATCTGTCAAAGCAGGTTCATAAATTTTAACAAAACAACTACTCTGTACCAATTATGAGTCTATTTCTGAGGGTCTGTGTGTGCTGACAGGGAGTCTGTGCAGAGGGAAGGGAGGGGTAAATGCAAATCTCTGCACTTACTTCTCAATTTGTAGGAGACCTAAATTCTCTAAAAAGGTGAAGTTGATAACAAAAGGTCAGATTATAAAAAATATAGAGAGTATGATTTTAGTTTAGTTTTAAAATATATTTACCATAGGGGGAAAGCCTGAGAGACAATGTAATTATTTTAGTAGCAGAATTACCGGTGATTTTAATTTTAATCCATTTAGTTTCTGTGTTCTCTGTTATCTGAAGTTTCTGCAGTGAACATAGGTCACTGATATAATTAAGAAAAATTAAAATTAAATGGTTTGAAGCAGAGTTTTGGATGAGAAGTATTTGGAACAGGAATTGAAAGATGGGTGAAATTTTATCTTTTTCAGATACAGAGAAAATAATGGTGATAAAAAGAATTTTGATTGAAGTTCCAAGGGTAAAAAGTTTAGGAAGCTAGAAATAAAACTGTCCAGTTAGGTTAGAACATAGAATATCTCTAGGAGATATTGTGGAAAATAAAGAAACTAGAAAATGGAATTGAGATTATGCACATCAGATGAAGAGGTTCTACTTACACAGTAGGGAACACAAGAGAGGACAATGAAGAGAGAAGTGGGTAACAGAAGCTCTTTCATTTAGTCAAAAAATCTTAATTATCCAAGTTATCCCGGAACACTTAGTTCAGTCAGCAGTTGGTACTATAATTGATATGCATGCAAGAAGAGCTGAAAAGATTTAGTGGGGTGAGGAAAGAGCGATGACAACCTAGAGGAATATAGTACCATAAGTCAAATGTAGTGAAAGTGTTAAGGAATTACTGCTACATATAATATCTTCAAAGACATCAATATTCACCACCCAGTTGATTTCATAATAATATACTCCTAAGTCTTTAAGCGCTTATGCTCCAGAGATGGACATGGGAGACATCACTGAATTCTAAGATATCTACCACTGCCATGAAGCAGATAGGCTATTTGAAATGTATACCAACTAAGTTTTAATCATCATCACAGAAAAATCAATCCCAAGGACATTGGAAGAGGACTGGACATCAGATTCTCACTGTTATTCTAAACACTTCCAAAGTCCAGTTTAAATGACTCTGACATTTTCTGGAGCTAATAGTTGGCTTAATGGAAGTTACCTCACTATCAGTAAGAAAGCAAAAGAGCAATAAACATAGCAAATAGTTTATATCACAGTATTTCAGTCCAAGCATTTGGATATTAGCTTAAAACAATGTAAATCAAAAACCAACCCAATAACCACTTAATAAATAGCTCCCATGTGGGGAGCAACAGGCCAGGCACTGTGCTAGGGTCTTTTTATCTCTAATTCTCACAGTCTTGTATAGAAAATACTATCATCCATGATTTATAGAATAATACAATATGTCTCTGAGGGTTTAGTTCACCTGTGCTATTCACATAACTAACAGGAGTAGAACTGGTTTTGAGTCTTTCTGACAAAGCAAGTGACTAGGCAACATGGTCATGATCCCATGCTTGCCACCTGCCCCCCAAAAGCATTCTGAAATGCCTTCAACACTGTTTTCCTATACCTAAACCACAACCAGAACAACTGAGGAAACCCCAAAGGACTAACTTGAGAGGACTTAATGTCTCTAGCTGATCAGAATGATTATGGGTGGCAAGTAGCAAAACTAATAAATTTTTAAGGAAATGGCTATGCCAAGTATTTTTGTGGCTAGCCTCTTTTTTTTTTTTTTTTTTTTTTTTGCCTAACTTGTTAGCAAAATAAAAAACTGGACAGAATAATAAATATGGCTTTCATTGGTTTGGGAATCAGAAAAACAGAATGTTTTCATAAAGCAGGAACAAGAAATTTAAATCTCTAAATATAATATCTGCATACTTTCCATGTCTGAGATTCCCTTTAATAGCTCAAGAAGGAAATTTCAATTTAAAATATCTACAAATTTAGCATGTAATTGAGCAAAAAGTTACTGATTTGATTTAAGCCAAATGAACAAACAAGAAAGAGCTTATTGCTATCTTTATAGAGCAAGATTCTTTAAGGAATAGAGGCAGTGTTCTAAGAACAGAAAAAAACATTTCTCCCTGAATGCCCCACCAGTCCCTAGTACCACCACACTTTGATCTTATATCCACAGGCAACTTCCCCCACCCATCCCCCTCACACCCTCACCCCATAGAAAAGGCAGGAACATATCTGGTAGAAATATTTCAACATCTCTGAAGGTTAGATGACACACAGAATAAGAAAAAGAACATTACTGGGGAAATGTTTCCTATAATCTTGCCAGAGATCAATAGAGACAACCAAGGAAAATTCAGTAACCTATTAAAATGTTCTTGTTGCGCTCTACTTCCTGCAGAAAGGAAGTCAGCTGAATAGCAAGAAGGAACAAAAGAAAGGGGCCTAGTGACCAAGGGTCTGGATGTTCATCCACCCTTGAATGGAGTGCCCACTATTGACCAGGCATCAGGAAGATGAAAATAATTAGCATATTAGCTAGAATTTCTCCATTAAACTATGTTCATAGCACAGCATACTTCTTTGTAGCATTCATGGCAGAATCACATTTCTGTCTTTTTAGCTACATATTAAATCTTAAAAGATTTGTTTATAGGAGTGTAAAATGCTTCAGGCACTATGAAAAGCTATATAGCAGCTCCTCAAAAAATTAAAAATAGAATTACCATATGATCTAGCAGTTCTATTTCTGGGTATATATCTCAAAGAACTGAAGGCAATTTCTTGAAGACATATTTGCATATCCTTGTTCATAGCAGCATTACTCATAATAGACAAGAGGTGGAAGCAACTCAATTGTCTACTGACAGATGAGTGGATAAGAAAATATGGCACATATACATAAGGGAGGATTATTCAGCCCCAAGGAAGAAAATCCGCTCACATGCTTCAACATGGAAGAAACTTGAAGACATTATGCAAAGTGAAATAAGCCAGTAACAAAAATACAAAAACTGTGTGATTGCACTTCCATGATGTAGCTAACCGTAGTCAAATTCACTGAAATAGGAAGTAGAATGGTAAATGTCAAGGGCTAGGGGAAGAAGGAAATTTATGTTTAAGAAGTACAGTTTCAGTTTTGCAAGATGAGAATGTTCTAGAAAGTGGATACATAAGTGGATGGTTGTGAACATAACACAACTCAGCTGCACACTCAAAATGATCAAAAGGGTAAATTTTATGTTAGGTGCATTTAGCACCATTTTTAAAAAATGAACTTAGAGAAGACTTGTTTGTTCCTGTATCTTTATGCTTTCTTTAAGAACAGGATTTGGTAGCTTAGAAGATGTTTGATAGATATATTTGGATGATAAGATGGATGTTCGAATGGATGGATGAATGGATGGATGATCGGACCAGACAGCAAGATTAGGATGTGAACTGAAGTGCAGCACACACACTGGTAATGACGAAGCTTTGTGAGCAGAGAGGCCTGAGTGTTATCAATATCAAGAAGTGAAGAGTTCATGTTATGCTTGATCCTGACATATTATTTATCATATAGAACTACGTTGCTATACTTACCATCACCATAAAATACTAATATAGATTTAGTTGTATCAGTTGAATAATTCTTATTTTTTCTATTATTTCTCTACAGTATAATCTGTCTTCTAACCTAGACGATAATAAAACAGAAAAATCCATTTTCAATCGCCTTTGCCCTTTCCAGTACCTCTCTTAATCCAAAAGGATAATGTGAACTAAAGCTTAATACTTAACATTGCCGATGAAAGCAGGTGATAAGTTGCTGGCCCATGGGTTATTAATCAGCTATCTTCTGGGGCTAGGAAGTTGTGCTGTGTAATAAACAGCAGGCAAAATGAATAATCTCCATTTTCTGACTCTGGAGTACAGGCCTGTGCTATAAAACTAAATTGACATCTGTTAGCAGGCTTGTCACATGGATGGCTTTTTCCTGCAGAATCTGGAATAAATTAAACCTTAAAATAAAACTTGGAACAGAGAGACAGCTTTACATAATTTCTTCTAATGGTGTGCTGTGAACCCATCGCGCTGATTTTAAAGAGAAGTTCTTATAAGAAATGTTACATTATCATTTTAATTGCAAAACTGTCGAATGCCACTCCAAGCTAGGAAATTTATGATTTTTTCAAAGGTCCTATGTTTTTAAGTAAAAAGTGGCAAAGGAGACCTTCCTTGATATTTTCACTGCCTAGGAAAGACAGCAGATTTTAGCTCCAAATGACACTCTGACCATTTTTTTTTCAAGCACTGGAAACTATTTCAAGTACCAAGGCAGAATTAGCCAGGAGGGTGTCACCCCAGGTTTACTCAGGAATATACTCCTTTGGAGGATTCACTAATAAGATAGTGAGCTCTGGGGGCTCCAACTGTCAAAAGACATGAAGTCTTTTTTTAAACACAGAAAGGAACATGCAGTCATGTGACCTGGTGTGCCTGAACTGTGCTGCACTGAAGGGGCACCCTTGCAGCCGTGGGGAGCTTACAGCCTGCTGCCCCCTTAGAATTCACTTGACTCTCTTTCTCAAAATTTTGTAAAAATGACAAGATTCTCAGAAAAAAATACGCCTACCCCTGGTACACAGAATGAAGAAAAACAAATGCCAGCTCCCTGGATGCTAATTCCCACCATCTGTGAAACCCTCCTCTTCTGTCAGAGCACTGGGCCCCTTTGAAAATCTAAATGACGCAACCATGGGTCATAATACCCTATAAAATAAAGTCACAATTTGGGTCTCATGAGAGCTCATTCATTCCTCTCGCTCATATGAGTTTATTTATTTGCACAGTCTTAGAGAACAGCAGGGGTTTGTATCACACACCTTACCCTGGGTAGCACAGGAAACTTAGCAATTTGGCGAGGAGCCAATAGTAAGACTCTGGACGCGCAGCAGGGGAGGGAGGGCAAATGAAGGATGAGCCTGCAGAATCCTCCCTACTCACTGAGATTCCTCAGAGATCTTCGAGTTCCCCTGACTCAGAGTGAGGTGCGTGGGGTTAGTTAAAAATGCAGGTTTCTGGGCTCTGTGCCAAACCAGCTAAATTAGGATCTCTGAGGTTGGTCCTGGGATTGACATTTTAATCAAGCTCCCTAGGTGACTGGATTCTTCACTTGTGATGCATAGCTCTTATTTTTGGTCTGTTCTCAAAATTCTGACGCTGAAACCTGAGAAGCACTCAGTGATACAGGTGGGAGTGGATCAACAGGATGCCAGAACACAGACAACCTTGCAGGTCATGGCTTCCATCCAAGGAAAACCAAGCAGAAAATACATCACAGAAGACACAAATGATGCCAAATCCAGATGCAACTAGTTCCTTTTTCAATGGGTTTTTTAATCTTTGGCACCTACATGCCAGCTAATACTGAATGGTTGGAAAAGAAATAGGAAGAGTCAAGGCATTTTGTGTCACAGCAAATCCCACCATTACAGACTCATGTAAAGAATAAAAAGTCAAAATTCATTTCTAAATGCTGAGTGTGGAAGTTCTTGACTCACTTTCTCATGATGATTTTTCCTCAGGGCCCAGTGTAGACTGGTGGAGATGGAAAGATATCTCTGCATTTCAAGTTGTAATTCAGGATCAAGAATGACTCATCATGCCTGAGTTCCACTGGGTTATTCCACAGAAACACAGCACTATGATTAAGTGGCAATCCTGCAAAAGATGTTATCTTCAAATATCAAGAGATAGATCTCTCTTTGAAAAAGGAAATAGAGGATTGCATCAGGCCATGAAAGAATCTGTAAAAATTAAGGATTTTTACATTAACTACAGCATATGCTATTTCCATTGAATTTACTACCCAAAAGTTCTTCTGGAACATCAGGGACTGAGGCCTCTGGATGCTCTTAGTGACTGCTTAAAAATTCCATTGCAGGTTGTATGAAAAGATTAAACATTCAAACTTTGCTCTCCTGTACATTTTATTTCAGATAGTAATGGAGAGAAAGTCAAGGGGATGCTTATTATCTGCAATCTAGATATTATCCTTATCTACTGGGAAATCTTATCTATTACTAAGTGCTTCACTGGGAAACTGGGATATGATCCATACAATAAAGGGTCTCTTGCCTTTAGTCAAGCACAGCTTAGGAACACAGATCTGAGAACAGGGGTCGGTTGGAGAGTAAATAATTAATCATCTAGAACTCAGGTGAATCTGTGCCGTGAAAGCATGTAGAAGGTCATCAGGGACCATGTTCATAAGGGAACATCCCTCCTAAGAAATTTGTCCCAGGAAAACAGCAAGTCTAGGACAGAAATCTGGTGCAACAAGCTGGCATGGGGTTTGGAAACATGACGTGGAGCACCCATGACTTCATGCTAGCTTGGCAGTGATCAGGTTGTGCACGGTAGACAATGATAGAGCACAATGGACCCTGGAAGCTGAATCTTTGGAGGACATCAATCACTATTAAGTGTTCCCGGATCTTGAGCATCTCAGATTGCAGTATAGACATTACAATTCTGACCTGTTCCCCAACCATCAGCATCAACATTGCCTATGTATTAGCTTGAAATATTCTTCCCCAAGTCTTCTGAATTAATATCTGCACTTCAGGTGGCTTGCCTACACATTAAATGCATAAAATCTTGGAATAGAATATGATTTGGAGCAATAAAAATAAGCATTGCAAAATTTTTCACTTGCTAGGTGTTTTTAATAGTATTAGAAAACAGATCTAGGACAGTTGACTCATGAGTCCATGGATATTATTTCTGCAGAAAATTCTAAGTAAAAAGACAAATCAATTGAAGTTGACTTAAAAATACAAAGGCAAGATGTACATGCCCCTTCTCATGTCAAATGCAAAAAAGAACCAAAAAAGAGAATGAGTGTGTATGTGTATGTGTGAAGGGGAGAACACAAATGGCAATGGTTTGAGGGAGTCTCCTTTAGGCAACAGAAATTAAAAGTACTCCCTGGAGAGAAGCTGGAGCCACATTTACTAATTAGAGGTAGGTAGGTGTGTCTATGAAAGGGCGCTAGAACATTAGCTAGGGTGCTAGAAATGTTCTGTATCTGCACTGCCTCATCATCAATAATCTGTTTGTGATACTGTCTTACAGGTTTGCTGCTGGAAGAACATGGAGAAAGAATAGAGGGAACGTGTGATCTCTGTGGTAGTTCTTACAGCTTCATGTGAATCTATCTCTCAAAATAAGATGTTTTTTTAAGAACACTAATCTAGCTTTTCAAAATTATGGCAGATTTATTTTCTCCTAACATTAATAAGGATCTTTCCACTGTTCCCACATGAATTCTTTATATTTAATAATATGATGCCAATTCATGGCAGAGAGATCCAAACACAGTAAATATAACATATAGACATAAACATTAAGACATTTTATGAAAATACTCATCTATTCTTTCCCACTAAATTGTTGTCTTCATTGCAGAATCAATAGTTGAAAGTCAGAGGGAGGACAAATATGACTAAATATTAACAGCTGGTGAATTCCAGTAAAGAATATATAAGAATTCATCATTATTATTTTTGCAAATTAGACTTTGCATTTGAGATGTACTTAGAAGAAATCATATTAACAGAAAGAAGTCAAAGAGAAAAAGACAGAAACCAAATGGTTTCACTAATATATGAGATATAGTAAAAAAATAAACAAAAGCCTGAGGGAAAGTTACAACAAGCTAAGCACCAAACTGAAACACACAACTTTGGGCAGGAGGGAAAGGAGGGGAATGGTGGGGAGGGTGGGATAGGGGTAAATCCCTGGGATTACAATGATGTGAAAATTATATATAAATAAATTAGAAAAAAAAATAAATTTTGTATTTGAAATTTTTTTCAAAAGAAAATGTATAAAAAAGGTAAAAATAAAACTCCAGAGAATAACAATGTTGAAGGTGGTCATGTTCAGTGGATAATTAACTTGCTATGATCCTTGTGTTTAGGAGGAATATAAAAATATTGAATAATTTAAAATGTTATTTTAAGGTTTTATGGCTAATTATGTGCACTTAAAGTTTAAGAGCAACCACAAAGAACCAAAAGCCAAATGTTGGCAAGAAGAAGGAAAAAAGTACAGAAAACCAAATGCACCCTTTTTTAAGAGTAGAAATTAGTCAAAACACTCCATAATCACAACAAATATAAACATAAGTGAATTAATCATACCTATCTAAGGACAGAGAGCATTAAGATTAAATTTAAAAATATAATTCAAGCTTGGATGTATAAGTGACTGTGTCACTTATATAGGTGACAGGTGACACAAATGTTTTTGTCTAATATATAGAAAGGGGGGTGAAGGCATCTAGAATGGCATTTCCTGTATTCACCCAAAAAAAAGCTGAAATAATAGCAGACAAAAATAGTATTAAAGGAGAAAAAGGGTTTCTAGAAATTAAAAGTGACATAATATGTACAAATTGCTGAATTTTCTTTCTGAAAGATTCTCATTTTCCATTTCAGAAGCAAATCATGAGTATACCCACCAAGCATTTCAGTACAGGGCAGAATCAATATCTTGCTTGTATTTGTCAACTTGATAAGCCAACAGAAAAGAAATCTTTTGTAGTTTAATTTCAAAGCACATACTGTGTTTAACTTAGCAGGAAATCACAGGACAGAACTGATGTTTGGGGATTAATGATGACTCCCCCAAATCATCTACATCCCTGGAAAAAGGAAGCAGAAACTGCTACCCCTGTAAATCGGGCCCAAAGGGAGGCTCAGTCCCAGGGTCAGCTTCCTGTCTGGCTTCACTGGGGGTGTCTGACCATCAGTGACAACACCCCTTGCCCCTTCCCCTCCACCATGGTCTCTATCAGCTTTATATTAATCTCTAGCATTTTTTTAAATTTCCATACCACCCAGCATTTACTTTCTATACAATCGCAGACAAACTGTTCTGTACCCAGGAACAGCAAACTATTATAATTATCACAACTGAAGAGTCAGCTGTCTTTCAGTATCATACCTAGTGTTCATTAAAAACTTTACAGGAATTAGGTGCAGTTAACAATTTCTCTGAGAAGTCTCTGATATATTTTCCCTGAAAACAAAGAAAAAAGAAAAGGAAATGTTTCCTATAAAGTTTAGTAAAATTTGTTAATAAAAATTCATTATTACAACCAAATTAGTAATCCATGCCAAGCACTCTCTGAAGCCTTTCACACTGTTCTGATCTAATTCTCAAAAATAATCCATTTAGATAGTCCTCATTTTATCAACAAATTGAGTGTCAGAGAGGTCTTGCCCAATGCCAAAAACTAACAAGAGAAGCCATGTCTCCAACCCAGATTAATGAGCTGACAGAGGTTAACTCTAATGTGCTCCTGCTATTCATAGTTTGACTAAAAATAACAATAATTTCTCATTAACCAGCCTGAATTATTTAATATGCACTGTTAAAAAACTTTATTAAGAGAAAAGCATACATTGTGATTAACATGAGCAGAAATTTCAGATGCAATATTTCTTGCCACATTCTGGGAAAATTGTTTTGTATAGTTATAGCAACATACACATTAAGCAAAGAAAAAACAGTTAATCATCTCAAATAATGCCAGATCCAGGTGATATCATCCCCTGACAGTCTGGATTTCGGGTTCACATGTTTTTGCTGATGCAGCTGCTCATGTCTGATGCTTTAGAAAGATTTTCTGATTTATGGTTGAAGTTAAAATTAGCAGAGTTTAAAAAAAAAACACAAAAGCCATATGCATCTTTCTGTCACCATCTCAGAATATAGTCATTCATTTTTGACATAAAGAAAAAAAGAAAACTAACAGCTTGAACTTAGAAACATCCCCAAACTAGATGAGAAATTTTAAACTCATGACATGAAAACAAAATAACCAAAATTCCTTTGATTTCTATAATCACTTGGGGGGAGAAGGGCAGGTGAAGAAGGCAAGACAAAAAACACAGACATATTCTGTGTGGTTTTCTCTATTTGCTTTTCTTCATCTTTCAGCCAGAGCTGCATCCTTTTTACCATTTTCTGTACACATGTTGAAAAATGAAAACAGACCTTGCTTGCTACAAGTCAGAAACAAGGTTTCCTTTCATTTGGCACCATACAGCTCTTAAGGCATGCTTCTAACAGAAGCAATAGCCTACATATGGGTTTACTTTTTGTTGTTTTTGTTTTATTCACCAACAACATCTCTATGGGCAAACATCAGTACCATTTAAATTCTTCAACAAGGGATTTTTTTTTGAAATAGCTAACACATACTTGGCAATTCTGAGTAAGATCACTTTCATTATTAATGGTATTTCTCTGATTATTTTTTATTGGGGTAAAATACACATAGCAAAGTTTACCATTTTAACCATTTTAAAGTGTTACTAGTATTTTTAATAAAAATAAGCCATCTTAGAAATATCAGGAATCTTAAAACACTTCTGTTTTTTTTTGGGGTATCACTGTTAATAATTTTGCTGCCTCCAGAGCAAGGTTGTAACGACTCATGCTTCATTCTCAGAATAAAGGTTTGCCATTACAGCCCCATCCTAGTTAAACAAGCACAATTAGGGAGTGTATTTGGTTATCTGAAAACATATTTCCCATAGAAATGTGCCTTAGCTAAATTATATCCATAATCATTTTTCAAAGTCTAATTTTACCGTCTTATTTACTAAATACTTACTTAAATATTATCCAAGAAAAACAAATGGCTTTGAGTTTCACCTCTTGTCTTTACTCAGTTTTTTTTTTTTTGAAGGATGAGGGGAGTTAGAGCCAGGATGTAAAGAGCATTAAGGAGGAGCAGCAAGACTATTAAATGCACACAGAGGATCAGTAGTTAGTTCTTTGAATACTCCAGAGTTGACAGATTAGAGAATGAAGCCTGTAATTTTCAGCTCTAACAAACAGGTCTATGAAGGTAACAAATGGTAAAAACAAAATAAACTTCAAAAAAAAAATGCTACTACCTCTTGGGTTCTCTTCAGAGATTTTATCCAAAGAAAATCTTTTCTATATTTCATTAAAGCTCCTAATTCTTAAATGAGAGTTCCTCCCAATGGCAAAATAAGATCCAAATCAATATTTTCTACAAGTTAAGACAGAAACAAATTCTTTGAAGCTGTTCTTGAAGATACTCCTTCTGTCTAATTAAAGGGATGATTTTAAAGATGGTGGAGGAAGAGGAGGAGGCAAAAGAACAGTGCAGGGAAAAGCCCTTTTATTAAAGAACAAAAATTCAACTTAAGTTTAAAAGTGATAGAAACACCCAATCTGTCATGCTCTAAATTACATGGCATCTCTGACAGGGAACAGTAGCCTAATATAGACCAAGCCCAAGAAGGACTGGTGATCACACATGAGCCATCTACATACACTCAAGAGAATTTCTCCAGTACCTGCTTATAAAATGCAACTAGCTCAGATCTACACTAAAAATTGTTTTTAAGGAACACAGTCAAAGATTTAGTTCTTTTTTTTGCTACACCGTCACAATAAAATATTTGTAGAGATTTGACATACTTCAATATAATACACTTACAACACACATAAAATCTATTCAATTTTATAAAGTACACTTTAATCAAAGAAACACATATTTTCTGATCTTTAAGCGCCTAAAGACTCAAAATAGTTACTCCAACAGTGAGAAATATGATATACAAGCAATTTCTTATCAAACAAAAAGCTGGAGCTAAATCTTATTGTATTTGAGGATGGCATAAATAGCTTACTCTGTCTGGAAATTGTAATCAATTGCCAAATGTTAATGGCACTCTTGAGCCTATGCCAGATATAGGTTTCTTAGCCTTCTAAACCCTAGTACTACTCAATAGCAACTAAAATCTTCAAGTCAATTTAAATGTCTCTATCCTTGCCAAACTTTCTGTTTATAAAACTGACTCTAAAAATAATAATGAGTAACCAGTAAGGTTAAAACTGGACCTTCAGGAAAAAATGTACAAATCTAGGAAGCTAAAAGAACTCCAGCAGATGTAGATAAAATTAGGTATTTAGTAGTGAAATTTCCAAAACATATAGTAGTGAAATTTCCAAGAATTCAGGTCAAATACCAGTAGTGAAGCTGGCAAGGAGGAAGAAGCAGATAACCTAAAAAGGCACCCAATCAAGTTGACATCAAACTTCTCTGAAGAAACACTACAAGTAAGGAAAGAATGGAATGAGTATTCCAAAAACTTTAAAAAAAAATTGTCAACTAGGAATAATATATCTGAAGGACTTTCCTTCAGATATAGGGAAATAATAAAGGCTTTTTCAGACATAGAGAAGTTCAAGGAGTTTGTAAACACTAATCCACCCCTCCAAGAAATATTCAAAGGTACTTGCACATTGAAACAAAAAGAGGAACATACAGAAAGATTAGGTAAGGAAAGATGTTGACACATAAAAATTAAGAATAACAGACTATCATGTCAGCAATCATGTTAAATATAAATGGACTAAATTCACTAATTAAAAGTATATAATTGAATTAGGAAACAGAAACCAACCTTCTGTTCTTTTCCACCTAAACTCCAGACAAACAAAGGCTCAAAGTAAAGGGTTGGAAAACAATCCTACAAGCACATGGGACTCTAAAGAAGGGACAGTCAAATGTATATCAGAAAAAATAGATTTCCAGTTAAGAAAGAAAACAAGAGAAAGGGAGGAATACTATATGATGACAAAGTGAATGATACATCAAAAGACATAACAATTATCAATATACATTACAACAAATGAAGGAACACCAAAATACATTAGGCAACTATTATCAACTCTGAAAACAAACATGGGAAAAAACACATTTGTGGTAGATGCCAACACCCCCACCCTCACTAGTGGGGTTAACAGATCAATTAAACAAATTAACAGATCAATTAAACAAAAAAATAAACAGGGATACAACAACCTTATACAGAGAATTAGACCTTACAGACGTAATAGATACATGGTTCTGTGCTCCCCAAAAGGAGAATACACATTTTTTTTCAAGCACATCTGGGACATTCTCCAGAATGGACCTTATTCTAGAGAATTCTAGTGGAAAATCTCACCTTGTGATGCCCAAATTCATTCAGAATAGTTCCCAGTTTTCTGGTGTTGCTCTGTGATTTCTGGGCAGCAATAGCTGGATGGGGATCCCTCCAGTCAATGGATAGACGATGATACCAAAGATGCTGACTTTCCAAAATGTGAGCTGCATTGACAGTGGGATCAAAACGATGCACTTCACATCCATTGTTGGCCATGCTAACCTCAAAACGAGTATCATCACTTCCCAGACTATAAAGAAAGAGGATGAAAATCAACAAAAAAATATTACACCAAGTGGTATAAACTAGCAAAGAACTGAAAGAAAGAATAAAAAGTTTTACCAAAAGAAAAAAAGTTTTACCTACATATTTATCCCTTCTCAAGTTCTCTCTTCCATTTTCACTCCTAACCTTGAAATACAGCCCTTGACATGAAGGATAAAATAGGTGATTTTTCTCATTTCACTTTAGCTACCACTCTCATTCTCCCCTCTCCCCCTCCCGGCCCCAACTTTCCACCTTTTCTTCATATCACCCCTACACTAGACACACAAGATTTACACGGCAGGCCTCGCCTAAAATTGTACAGTCAGTAATACAGCTCCCCCCCCCCTTTGCAAAAGTTGAATATTCCTATTTTGGTATAATTTAGTAGGTTATTTGAGACATTTAGGAAGACTTGAATATTTTTCCATATAAATTAACGGTAACAGCATTCTCAGACCTGAAAAATAACCTACCAAATCTTATCAAATAGGAGTGTTCTACTTTTGGATATCAAGAGAAATCTATATTATCATCTGAACCCACAGACTCATCTCATTTCTCTTCCCCTTTCCTATAATATAACCTTCTGTTTCATTGCCTTCTATTTTAATTGGCCTATTTTACATGATTTTGAAACTGACAAGGATCTGATTTTAATTTCCATCTGAATTTCAGAGTTCACTCTCTGCGGGAGGGGTGGGGAATCTTTTATATGAACTGGAATAAAGGCTTTGATTTCTAGTAAAGAAATACCAGACATCAGAGAGGAAATGGAGGTGATACCTGCTTCAGTTCTTGGGAGTGAAGGAAAAGAGGGAAATCAGAGGCAGGGCAGTCTTCTCCTGACTCCCAAAGTCCTCAGAACTCTTCCTTCCTCAGTCCTGGAAGGTTACTCCCACTTACAGTAACTTACATTATCTTGCTTAGGATGGGAAGGACTGGGCATAGCAGTGGCATGGTACCATAGTCCTGGTGTTTGGAACATATGCTGCCTGTAGGGCCTCACAACTCACCTGCCACCTGCCCTTCCCACTTATCTTGCTACTATCCTATTTTCCCAAAGATTCCAAGGACCTTCCCAGTTCTTTCATCTCATCTCTGGAACATTACTTCTGGCCTTGGTCTTTAATGTCCCTCAACATCAACTGACATGTTGTCAGCTGGTTATTTTCCTGTACCCAAGCAAGCAATTCACCTAAGTAGAGGGAAAGTGCTTGTTTAGAATCCTAATCCTGAGAAGCAATGAAGTCCAGCATATACATTCACAATGTATCGTTTTCATTTAAGCCATAAGAAATATTTCCTTAGCTTCCAGTTTTCAATTAAGCATTTCACATTTTGAACCAAATGTTAGTCCTTATAATCTATTCATTTCCTTTCCCAGTGGGATCCAACTTTTCTTATTTGCTCTTGCAAAGTTGATTTTGAACTGGGAACATTAAAATGAAAATAAGAAATTACCATTTTACATGTAATAGTCTGATTTTACAGGAGAACTATCTTATCTAATGGCTTTGAAATAGAAGAAAAGCAAAAAGAATTTTAAAAATTTCCCCTTAAACAGTTTACTGAATATATATGTTGAGCTCTGTGCTTTAAATGAAATTATTCTAGTTTGTAAAATATTAAGCAAAATATAAAGGTAGTTTGGAGCAAGAAAATTGGACCAAGTGAGATCTTTAATTTGTATGTGATACTATGCAATTATTTTTATGACCTACTTTTATACATTTTTCATGTGATACAAAGTAAACTCTACTGTCACAACTTCCCTTCTGTCTACAATCTTGAAGCATAGTTGGTGGGCTCCCAGGAAAAGAACTCAGTTCTAATCAACTTGGTTAAATGACTCATTTCCTAGTCTTCAATCTACAAGTTTGGTTTTTTTTGTTTGCTTATTTTTATTGAGGTAACTGGTTTACAGCACTATATGTTTTAGGAATACGAGTTCACACCTCTTCAAACGCATGTGACCACACAACACCCACCACCAAAAAGTTCTCCACCATAGTGCATTGTGCTCCCTTCACCCTTTCTTTCTATCTCCCTCCCTTTCTGGTAAAGTAACCTCAGTTCTTCAATTGGATCCCAAGGGTTTCTTTTGTTTTGGTTCTATCTGTTCCTTTGCTTTGATTCTTTATATTCCATGTTAGTGAAATCATGCAGTGTTTATCTTTCTTCTTCTCACTTATTTTATTTAACATAATCTTCTTGCTTCATTCACATAGTCACAAATGGTAAGATTTCATACCTTTACATAACTGAGTAGTATTCCATTCTGTAGACACTGAAAGGATGTTCTTCCTCCCAAATCCTTCCATGTTCATTCCATTATCTTAACTGCCATTTCCCTGAGTCACTGACTCAGGCAATATCAAAGAAACCCACCTCCCCCAGGCCACCTGACTAAGTTTGGCCACAGGGAAACTGATTACCTATCAGGAAAAAACATCACCCACCTGACAATACTCCCCCAATCTGTCCGACAGAACACCCACTCTAGGACCAGATAAAATGAACATAGCCATGTGCCAAGGCACAACTCTTCTGGCTCCTGCTTTGGGCTGTGTGAGATGCCCACTCAAACTTCTTTCCCTGTTTCTCTACTAGTCTCTGGGCTGTTCATTTCTCCCTTTGTCTCCAACACTCTTCCTTTGCCAAAAACCCAACAGATCACATCTTTATTCAGCACTTAGGTTGTTTCTTATCTTAGCCACTGAAAACTTTCTTAAGCTCAAATCACATGCATAACCAGCTTTCCTCCCTAGACTCCTTAGCTCAAGGAGCTATGTAGCAAATATCTTCTATACCAAGCTCACTAATAATGCCACTGATCTTCATTTAATGTATAGAAGACTGTTTCGAATATCCTGAAACTATCATTTGAACATTCTGTTTTTTAAAAAAGCCACAGTAACTATAACAATTCTTATTTGGTAAGGTTTGACAGTAATGGTGAGCCTCTACAATCAACAGCTTTGCATGGTTCCACGTTACCTGAATGTCAGTTCTTAATCAGCATCATGTCACTTGTTCACTCATGGGCCCAAATATAAACTATACAGGTGATGCAACCTATTGTTGAGGAATGAGTACATGATATTTTCTAGGGTCCACGGTGCTTTTGTAAAGGACTCACAGTAACTGGCATGAGATTTTAGCCCTACAGCTTCTACATGGAGCCTATATAGAATAGGGAGTTCCAAACAAAAATAATCCTCTTGCATCTTTTATTGAGACATTCATCATTTACACTTGAATGAGTACTGGAGTATATTTGGTGAAATCATTACCATTTCATAATATTTCTAACTCCATTCATACATTTGTGTCAACTTCAGTCTGAATAGTTGCATATCAATATTTCCCATGATTTTAACAAAAATCACAGTTTCTCTAAGTGTTTCCTTTCCTTTCTTTCATTTTTAATGGAAAAATATACACACATTTACCAATGGCACAGAACATAAATCCAAAAGTGGCCATTGTTCTTGCGTAACTCATCATAACCATGTCTAAAATTTCTAATATACTTTCTGCTCATTTTCCTTAGGTGTTTCTTAATATTCTCTGTATGTCATGGGGGTGCTCTCATTCTCATTGGAAATCATTGACTTCAACAAGATCATGCTCATACTGAAAACTGAAGTAACAGCAGAATGGGGAAAAAATGGTCCTGGCCACTTTTGGTGATGTGCAAGTGCCCACAGCTGTGGAGCAGGGAGGTGGGTGTGAAATGATGGCAGGAAGTCAAGTGTCACACCTGCCATACAATGCAACCATTCCTTATCCTGTATTACTGGAAAAGACTTGGTCTCCTGCAGAAGGGTTTTTGTTTTCTTCCACTGTAAAATTACTTACCCTAAAGAGTAGAGGCGGCACTGCTTGTTGCGGATTTGATGAGCTAAGCCAAACCTGTCATCAAGACAGACTGACCAGGGCTTCTTTGTAGGGCTGGAGTCAGTAGCTAGGCTGTCTGTGTTCATGTGATTGCATGCAATCTGCAAGGATTGGAAATCAATATGAATAATTTAAAGTGTTGAATGATAAATGGCAGGTAAGGACTTACTGCTTCCTCAGTCCCTGAAAAACATATTGAGGTTGTATGTTTTCCACAGCTAGCTATTCCCCTCCCCAGGGAAACACAAGACTGCTGTAAAACGTTTGGAAGAATTCCAAATACCAGATTATAAGTAACCTCGTGGAGACAAGAGGCAGGTTTGAAAGGATGTTAAGAACTATCACCACATGCTTTGTGTATGCAGTGAAAAATAAATAAGAAGCCAAGACAGGAGGAAGGATGAGTCAGCAAAAACTTTGCAGTGATATGTTAGTCTTGGAGGATGAACAGAAGTTGACTAAAAGGCTAACACCAGAAACGCAGACAGGTGCTTGCAAAAACATAGTTTTTGCTATCCACAGTGTTCCCATTAGAAGTTGTGAGATGCATGCACAGCATAACTCTCCGTAGGATACAGGATTATTTATTCCTTATCTTCAGCAGACAAAGTAGGTCACCACAACACAGAAAGTTAGCAAGTGTTATCCAAGGTTGATTTAGATAGTCTAGTAAAACTAATACACTTTCCTGTAGCCAGTTCACAAAACACTCTCTTTAGCATACTCTGTGTTAAAAATTTCTTTCTGGAGAAGCAGGGTAACAGCCCCAGGCAGGAAGGAGGTTCTTTGTGAGCTAATCAAAGTACTTCTTTACTTCATCTATCTAAATTGGAGAAGAAAATTAAAGAACATGTATCAGAAGCAAGAGTCTAGATTTAAATTTTGTAAGGAATTCTGGTTTGTGTTTGAGGCTGGGATGGTGTGAGTCAAAAAAGGCTGTTCAACTCAAAGAATTTGAATTCTGTGACCAAGGTATTTACCTTAATGAGCAACAGTATTCCCTCACACTCATATTACTATACTATGTTCCATAAGCAAGCAGCAGCTTTTGTCACATTAGAAACAATGACCGCTCCAGATGCAAAGGATGTTTTGAGGCTCATTTCTTTAATGCATTATAAAACATAACAGCAAATGATTTTCTTAAGAGGCTTCTTTTGAAGAGAGTCTAGTCCTTCCCAATCCTACTACTTAACTAATTTTCCCAAAGTTTAATCTAAAAAAATATATATATATTCAGAGCCTAGTTAATGCTGTATCTCCTTTTCTCCTGCTAATAACCAAGGTGTGCCCATCAAAGTTATTCTAGGACATTTAACAGTGACTGTGAGAATCCTCTGTTAGGATTTACACATTTTAGAGGAAAGCTTCAACAATGAAATCCCACATATTTATTCTTTTCACTTATGCCTATATCTTCTTACATCTTTGTCTATAATGCAAAGAAATAATAAAAATAATAGTAATAATAATAATAGAAAGTAGAATTGAGTCTTCACTCAAGCAACTAGTACAGGAACACATTTATTAAGTGAGCACATCAACATGCTAATCTGTGTAATTTTCTACTATTGCTCCACAAATAAATAACTACATTCACAAATATACCTCTGACTGTCTATCTCCCAGTCCCCACTAAAGGCAAAGTTATTAATCTAATTAGTCAGAGCTCAGTTTGATCACTGGACCTGTTTTGCCAGTAGGCAGGTTACTACTCCCTCTTTGGCACTCCATGCTCCATGCTCTGCCCCGGCAGGAAGGCAGTTACTTGGGTTGGGGCAATTCTGTAAATCCCCAAAGCATGCCTGAATCTCACAAGCCTGAGCCATTTGCCCCAGGACACCTTCCTGAAGTGTTCCTATTAAAGTGGAATAATAATTTCCAATGGCTAATGTTCTTTGTGTGTCCTTCCCCCCGGGAACTTGGGAATAATAAGAGAATAAGATATGGATATCTACCAGTTCTTGTTCCTCATTCCCTCCTGACACCACTGAAACTTAACAGTAGCCTTTCCCAGTGTTTCTCAACACCTATATTCTGATGGCTCTTACAGGTACTCAGAAACAGTTCTTGGGTCCCACTCCAGTTCTATATAACCAGGATCTTTGAAACTGACACCTGGGGATATGCATTTTTAATTAATTCCCCTGGGTGCTTCTGAGGTAGGTGATTCTGATGCAGATGGTAAGTTTATTGGAAGCATTAGTAAAGCCTCATAGATAAGACCATTTCCATTTCCAACCTGGTCTTACCTGGACCTTCTCAAATGAAGGAGTGAGGTTACACATGAGCTTTGAGCTAAAGCACAGCCTCTTCAACCTCACCCTTAAGAAAGAGCCACAAAGAAAGGGCACTGACAATAAGCTCCAAGTGTTAAGTACTAAGGGTCAAGATTCAGGGATCCGAGATTCAGTTGTTCCTCCTTTGCCAGCATTGGGGAATAGGGTTTTATCCTATTAAATTGACAATTTTAAACATTTCTCCTTCCACAGGTATCTGTGGAAGGTATTTTTCTCCTTTTAGTCTTTCTGTTAATGTTTCCTTTCCTCTCCTAGCTTAAAAATAAGACACGTTTTCCATTTTAGCCATTTATTACCCATCTCATTGACAGACATTATTAACTTTGAAAACAACACAGTAAAATCCTACTCCTAAAAATTAATTAAATATTGATTTTTCAAATTTCTTGTCAAGATTTATAACCAGGGCTTCAATAAACCCTCTTGCAAGCAAAACAAGTGAGGGCAGTAATTCCTAGTTAAGTTCCCACTCCAGTGAATATATTCTCACTCTCTCCTTTTTTCCTCTCTTTCTAATTCACCAATTTTAGCCATATAAAGCAAATTGGGCCTGGACAAAGGAAAATAGACTCTAAGACAAATACATCTCCCAAAATACTTGTAAAGGATATAGTTTATTTTCATTTTGTTCATTTTGTTTTGTATCTCAAAAGCTTGAATGGCATATCTGCCAACCTATAAGCAGAATCTAGCAAAGAGTGACCTTAAAATTTGAGGACATGGGCAAGAATCAACTTCAGTGATCAACTAAATGTTTATGCAATGCCATTATTTTGAAATTCTCAAGTTAAAAATTATGTTTTTGTTCCTTTTAATTTGTGTGCATGTATAAATATAATAGCTAGTATTGTTACAAAGTTGTAAGGGCTATATCTGCAATGTGTTCTTGTATTATTCTTACAAACAGATAGGCAGGTGACCAGATAGATGATAGACAGACAGACAGACAGACAGACAGACAGATAGATAGATATTATAACATTTTTTCTTTCTCAAAACACAACTGTTGCTTAGTTTAATTTCATATTGCAAGGCATGCTTCCTGGAGGCATATGGTTTGGGGGTTGCCATAAAAAGCTGGATCTGTAGCCTTCACATAGAACAGAGAACTGTGTGTTTATGAGTTAACCGTTTCTTGTTAGCATCAGGCAGTGTCTCATTAACTCTAGAACACTGAAATATTACCATGGTCTTTCATACTAGAAAATAATGCCTAATTAAACTGAGCTTTATGCTCCGCACATTCTGCCCAAATCCTCTGGTGTGTCACTTAAAAACGCAGGACCCCAGCCATGACATCATAGAAAACAAGTATAGAGGTGCCTGCCCATTGCAATCTAATGACATACTATCCCATGCGCTGCACTTCTGCTCCCAAGCTCCCTGGCCTGAGTAGGCAACACCAACTCTGCAAGCACCCTATTAGAAAACATACAACTCTCTTACCCCTTAGCTATTTACTAATATGCATAGGTATTAAATTCAGATTTTATGTCCAAGTCAGTGCTAGCCACAGAGCAGGTGCTCAACAAATTATGTCGTCTTGCTGAATTGAAGAATGAATAAATTAATGGTGAAGATATTAAAATGATGGGTGTTGCTGTATATAAGCCTAAACACAGATTTCAGGGAAATAATTTTTTAAATAATTAATTTATATATATATATATATATAATCACAACATTGTGATCCGGGGGTCACCCACTGCTTCCCCTCCCCTGGACACTCCAGCTGGTTCCCCCACCTCCAGTTGTGTACTTTCATTTAGCTGTCCATATATTAGTGAAACCACTTGGTTTCTATCTTTTTCCTTCTGTCTTGTATCTGCCAATATGATTTCTTCTAGGTACATCCATGTTACCAAAAATCATCAAATTTGTCCTTTTTGATTGGTGCGTAATATTCCAGTGTGTGTGTGTGTGTGTGTGTGTGTGTGTGTGTGTGTGTGTGTGTGTGTGTATACCACATGTTTTTCATCCAGTCATCTGTCTTGGGGCATTTGGGTTGTTTCCATGTCCTTGCAATTATAAATAGTGCTGCAATAAACATCCGAGCACAGGTGTCCCTTTGTGCCCACACTGAGGTTTCCTTTGGGTAGATTCCCAGAAGAGCGATTGCTAGGTCAAACAGTAGTTCCATTTTCATTAGTCTGAGGGTTTTCCACACTGCTTTCCATAAAGGCTGGACCAGTTTACATTCCTACCAGCAGTGTAAAAGTGTTCCCTTCTCTTCTCTCTTGCCCATTTTTTTGGATGTGGGCCATTCTTACTGGTGTAAGGTGGTATCTCATTATGGTTTTGATTTGCATTTCTCAGGGAAATAATTTTATTTTAATTTCACAAAGCAACAAAAAAGGGTGGGGGTGGAATTTGCTTAGTACCATCAGTTTTCCATGCCCATTATGACTCACTGCTGCTAACTGAATTTTTGCAGTAATAGTGACTCTAATATTCTGCCAGTTTTAGAAGCTTTCATTGTCAAGAGGAGTGCTAAATGAGGTAGAAGGCCCCCAAGCAGTCAAAATCTCTGTATTACCTGGAAAGGTAGAGGGAGTGCAAGTTAATGAAAGATGCTGATTAACAGTCAGTTAGTATTATTTGGGGTGAGTTTCCTCCTGTTGGTCTCCCAGTTACCTAGAAGACCTAAAATGCATGAACTCCGCCTGGGTAAAATGACTTCAGATTATATAAAAACACTGAGAGGTCTGAAACTTTGCCTTACTCTTTCAGCAACATAAAATTCCTTCTAGTGAACAACAACCAGATCTTGGTTTTTGTATTCAAGCTGAGTAACAATCACATGTCTAGGAGCTGCCTGAGGGCAGAGACTGTGTCCACAGGGCCTGAAGCAGTGCCAGGCATGTAGTAGGTGCTCAAAAGCACTTGGTTAATAATAATCAGTATAGTACCAATCACAGAACTAGATGGACCCCATGAAAAAATAGAATACATCTCTTCTTTCTCTAGATCAGGGCAGTAAGAGCCAGAGAAGCAAAATACATTGCCCAGGGCCACAGCATCAGACTCCATCACAGGATTTTTTGGTAAAGAATTTTGCACCCATAATTCACGGTAAAGATATAGAGCGACTTAGAACAACCCCTTCAGGACCTGTAAGCTTCTTCTAAGCAAACATGCCTTTTATAAGTTATAGAATATTAACCTGAAAGATATATAAAATGGAATTGGGAAGCTTTTCCCTAGTCAGTTTCTTCGGTGATGGAGTCCAAAGTTCTCAAACTCAACTCATAAAGTTAACACCACTCATTTTAATCCTGGACCTTTATTTATTTCCTCAAATCACACTTAAGAGGTTCAGCTTCCCATCCTTTGTGTAAAACCAAACTATAAAATGAAAATTTCAGCATTTTGATTAAGTCTGTATAAGCCCACTACAGCAGCAAAATAAGATGAAATTATGTGAAGCACAGAGAGCAATTGATCATCCTATTATTCATAATGAAAGATAATTTCAATGGCTTTTTACTTCCATATCTAGGTGACAGATGTCAAGATCCCTGATTGACTTTATCCTGTGAGAAATGAAACTTTCTCTACCCCCTACACCAACATTCTTAGAGAGCTAGAAATATATTCTCTCCCATGGATAAAAAACGGCCTTTGCTGCCAGTCAGGTTTCAGAAAAGCAGGGTGCCAGGAGACGGTGGACTGAAGGGAGATCAAAAGAACCAGAGATCCCCAGGGCCACCCCCGCTCCTCATGTGGTCTCCTGAGTATACCTGGGCACACCCCACAGACAGCAGGCATTCTTAATTCATTAGTACTTGTCAGCTCAGGGTGAAGTGCCCCTCAGTCCTTGATTTCCTCTTACTTCTCTCTTTCCCTGAGATCAGACTCCTGGAAAATAGAACTGCCTGATAAACGTGTCAAGAGTCGTGGACTCTCCTTAAACGACAGTCTTTGCCTGCGGGGGCACTGACTCAGCCTGCAGAGCTGGGCAGGAGCTGCCACAAAGTGTTAAGTCACTAATAAAGGCCATTGCTCAGTAATGATTTAAAAGCACCTGAGGAGCAGAGGACCTTTGGAGTCATTATCTTCACCTTGGAAAATCCCCTTTGCGCTCTGGCTGCCAAGTTTCTGTGGCAGAAACGCAAAGAGGCAGATTCCTCCAAATACAAAATGCAGCTTGAACCTCCAGATGATCGTTTTGTTTTGTGACACACTTGACTGCCTACTCATGGGCACGAATCTGTCACTTCAAATGGTTCCTTTCCAAAGCAATTTTCTAAAGTGGATCTTTAAAACACATCAGGATGAATCATTAAAACATTTCAGGATGACGATACTCCTGGAAGGGAGAAGATGTTGAAGCAAATGGAAAGCATCTTATCTGCCTCTAAGTGAATAGACAGATAAATTTAAGCAGCAATGCTACAGAAATCAAGTCCCTAGCAAGACTCCATCAGGAGTCGTTAAGAATTTCCCTGCTCCCTCATTGGCAAATCCTTCTTTAAAAGGAGCAGTCGGTATCTCTTACATCATCTTCAAATCCACATGAGCATGAAATACAACCTGGATGGTGCTGATATATCTCAGGAACCGTAAGGCTTCTTCATCCAGGGACTGAGCAGGGCCTGCCCAAGGCTGGAGGTCTATATGCCACCGGGGACTCTACAAAAGACAGAAACAGGGGTCAGTGCATAAGGGCCTAGGAGCTGAGGAGTGGGAGTGGGGAGGGCTAAGCATAGATAGGCCAGGCTGCAGTCCATCTGCATGAGAAATGCTCCATGCATGGTGGGCAGGGGGCTGACTAGGAGCTGTTGTCATTAAGGCTGTGTCAATCACAGGGAGAAAATGAGGCCCAAGAAAGCCCAGCTGCCAGGTTAAGCAGGGGAGGACAAAGGCCTGGGGACAAGAAGAGCTTCTGATCAAAGGCAAACTCCATTTGACCCCATCAGGCCTGCCTAACTCACTTTCTACTGCATTGTGCCACACCCCCTTTCATTAAGGAAACTCCATATTTTCTAAGGTTTCCAAGGCTGAGCTTAGAAGTATGTGCCCCCTAAGGGCCAGTTCATTGTCCCTATTGGTGCTGCTAGAAAGCCTGAAATTCTCAGGAGGCTTAGGGACCGTCCCCAACACAGGAAGACAAAGCGGATGCCCACAGGTGATACACAGTTCATCTGTGTGGTAAAGACCCCAGAGTAATCACCCCAGAGCAGTCACAGCCAGGGCCAGCAGGGGCAGCCCTCCAGGGCAGTGGGGCTGTGCCCTCTCTCTTCAGAGGACTTGAGGCACTCCCGCAAGTAGACAGAAACCTGGGCTCCCTCCGGTAGCAAGGGATGGCCAAAAGGTCAGGGTTCAGAAGAAACGAAAATGGGGATCCCATCAGACAAAAGGAAGCCCCAGTCATGTTTGTGCTGGAGCTCAATGTTCCTGTCTCACCTGCCTCAACCTCCCAGCAACTGACTACAATTCCACAGGTAGAGAGTGGGGAAGGACTGGGCGTAGGATAAGCTCCCCAAAGCTGGTAGGGGAAGTAGCATGAGTAAGAGAGGACTTTGGGTGTCTTGGCACAAACTTTGTACAGAGTAGTCAGGGTGGCCCCTAAATTCCCTTTCATGGTAAGGAAGGGGGCAGGGAAGGATTTTTTTTGGGGGGAAAGGTAGGATTTATGTAAACACACTGTTCTTTATTCAAATGTTGTGATGTTCTGAAAGTCCATGTCTCCCCCAAATTCATATGATGAGCTCCTAATGCCCGATTTGATGACTTAGGAGTAGGAGGGTGTCTTTGGGGAATGCTTTGGTCTTGAAGATAGAGTCCTGGTAAATGGGATTATGTTGTTATAAAGAGACACACCCCCCATTCATTAACCCCCTACCACCAGGTGAGAACATAATGACAAGGTGATTTGAAAGGGGGCCTTCACCAGAACCTAACAATGCTGGCACCTTAATCTGAGACTTTCAGCCTACAGAATTGGGAGCAATAAGCATATATTGCTGATGAGTTATCCAGTCTGTGGTATTATGTTCTGGAGGCCCAAACAGGTGTGACTAAAACAGGTGTGATGGCAGAAACTATCACCCAAAAAAGAAACATCTAAGCATTTAGGCCTGACACATTTTAGTACAAATATGTTTTACTTTTTATATAGAAAAATCTATATGTAGTTTTTCAAGTGGTATCTCCATCAAGTAGTAAAATAAGTAGTAAAGTAATGATATATGGTGTGATTTTAATAAAACATCATACACCCACTTGCTTTGTTGCCCCTGGATGAGCTGGCTCGGGTGATCTGGGATTGCACCAAAAGCAAGGAGGAATTGGGGTGCAAGAAGGTTAGTCCATAGGAAGTCAGGTGTGAGGGCTTGGGAAAGAGAGACACAACCTGGTGTGAAGTTCTGAGATAAATGCAGACATTTTGTAGGTGATAAAGTGCTGTCCCAACTCAAGCAGAATTAGACTCACATCTTTTCAGGGTCCCCAGAACCCAGGGTCCATACTATCCTGTCCACGGAGCACCCTGCAATCCTCCCAGCCTGAAGAGACCCCACTGCTTTCCCACAGGCTGCCTTTCCTCAGGAGTCTGCAAGGAAGGTCAGTCTCACAGGTCTGCAGGATGCACAGGCTTAGAAGGACCTGTACTTGTCTTAATACCTTGCTAACTCTTGAAATTCTTAATGATTTTGAACACATTTTTATTTTACACAGAACCCTGAAAATTATTAGTCAGTCTGCCTGGATGGACACCTTTTCTGGAAAACAGCCTTTTCTTATAGCTGTTCTTGTTCTGTGAAGGTTGAGCAAGCAGAGGTTCTAGTCAGAGGTAGCCTACAAACATGAACCATCTATCTTTCCAGTCAGACTTCCATCCCTGATTTCCTTTTTCCTCGTCTGAATTAGATTTGATTACCATTTAATCAAGCAATATTTATTGCGCATTGGCCACTCTGCAGGTGCTGGTCAACACAGATATGAGTAAAGTCCGGACTCTCCCAAGACCCACTCACAATGTGGTGGGGGAGATTGCAATGTACAAAATAACTTTAATAGGGATAGGTCAAGACATAACAGGGAGCCATTCTTTTCAGGAAACATCTTCATTATGAAATCATACATTAGAAGCACATTTAAATACAAATAGCTCCTAGTTTTGCCTAGTCACATTCACTTTGCAGCAAACCACAAAGAACGCCTTTCCAGGTCAACACAGTGCTGTTCTGCATAAGCTGAGCTAGGTGTAGAGCTTAAAACTTCTCACCTCACTATCAGGCACCCTTTACCTGCATCCCAGCATCTGATCCAGGTGCCTCTATTTTTGTTTTCATTAAATATTTTTATTTTCTTACATTAATGTTCAATATTTGATTTCTCCCCTCAGGTGTAGTTCCCATAAGCCTTCCACCATAATATCACCCGTGTAAAAAAAAAAAAAAAATCACCCATGTACTGTTACCACAGTCCCTTGTACTCTTCTTTCCCTTATTTTGACTCCTCTCTTTTTTCTTCCCTTGCCTCCTGCTATATACCTCAGATCTATAGTTTGCCTATGTGTTTTGACTCTTGTTTTTTTAAACCCTTATCTCAATTTCCTGTATCCCTCCTATTGGTATAGCCACCTGATATTTTTCTTTCTCTATCTGACATATTTTACTGAGCATGATCCCATCTAACTCCATTTGTTGTTGCAAATGACATGAGTTTATTTCTTTTGATTGCCAGATTGTATCTCATTGTGTATGTATGCCACATCTTCTTGATCCATTCTTCTGTTTGGGGGCATTTAGGTTGTTCCACTATATTAGCTATTGTAACTATTGCTGCAATAAACATAGGAGTGCAGGTTTCCTTTCAAATTATTGCTTTTGTATACTTTGAGTAGATTCCTTGGAATGAAATAGCAGTGACCCAGGATCCTCTTGATAGACATGATAAAGTTCAGATGTTACGGTTTTCCTCTAAATTAGTAAACTTTTCCTCTTGAGGTCAAAGAGCAACAATTTTAGGTTTTGTAGGACATCCAATTTCTATTGTAACTCCTTGCCTTCTGTTTTGGCTCAAAAGCAGCCACAGATAGCAAGCAGGCAAATGGACTTGGCTGTGTTCCAATAAAATCCCAAATCAGGTGGCAGGCTGGACTGGCCAGCCAGGCTATAGTTCATTGATCCCTCCTCTATTTTATTCTGATTTAGATCTAAATCAACCTAATCTGGATTCTAATTTGGCCAAGAAAAGAGTGCTTACTTGAAATAAAGTAAGCAGCACAGATTAGGAAATCTAGACCATAACCAATTTTGTCATCTGAACAACTTGAGCAAATAACAGTCAGGGTCCCAGCAGACTAGAATGAGTTCCTTCCAGCCATCTAATTTGAGAAGAATTTAATAAATAAGAGATCACTGCCAAAAGTGCAGCCTGGGTCTAAGGAAATTGATAAGGAATACTGCAATACTGGTGGCTACTAACTCCAGAAAGCCCTTTCTCAAAGACAGAGAGGAATGTGTGGAATCCAAAGAGGGAAACTGAGTGGAGAAAGTCTTTGCAATCAATGTGATCACATACAGTCCCGTTATTGATTCATCCTAGTGTCAAACCCAAGGGAGAGGCAGAGAAGGGAAGGCTGTGATTATACCACATGGTCAGCCCCCCAGAACAGGGTAGGAGGGGCAGAATAGAGAGTGAGCCTGAAGGGACACAGGAGAAAGTCTCCTGCACAAGATCCTTATGAAAGAGGTTGTGAGACTTGACCAGGAGGCTATTCAGTGGACATTTGTACAAATGTATTCATATTCATTTGTACCATATACTAAACCTTACATTCAAGTTTTATATAGGACAGAATAAATTTAATACATTTGCAAAAAATGCAAAGCATGTTGCCAAGGCTCTGACAGAAACCTCTGCAGGGCACAACAGAGGCATAAAAAAGAAGGACTCAAATACTACTCCAAAATAAATGCCAGAAAATACAAATGCAGACTGTGGGAAACAGTTTTCACTGCTCTAAGCCGAAAAGCCTCATTAAAGAGACACCTTAAGTACAGGAGAAACATTTAACTGAGGCTGAAACACAAAGGCAACTTCACAGATCAGTCGTAGTGAGTCAGTCTAGGGGATCTGCAGAAGTATCTGAAAGATTCACAAAGAATATTCTCTGCAATCTGACATTTCTAATTTCATTCTCACCAGTGTTGGCCACAGAGGTGCTAAACATAGCATCTGGAACAGTGAATAATGTAAGCTGAGGGGTCTCAGGTGGGGCTCTAATAGAAACAGCTAGCCGACAGAAGCCCTCAGAAGTGCTCTAGCTTACTGCTTTGGTGGAGCTGTTTAAAAAACATATCACATAAAGCAATGTTCTTACTGGAATCAGTCTGACAGCAGTTTGTGATGATCTCCCCCAAGGAAATCACTAGCTTTTATTATCTCTTTCAATTATCATTTGTCTTAATTCTCTGGTGCATACATCAATATTTGTCCTTTTAAAAATCCCAAAACAGAATTCTCTCAGCACCTTAAACCACCCTTGACCAGTGTTTAATACATCAAAGCAATTTTTTTCCTTTAAAAAAATTATCATTATGATTTTACCCCAGACAATTTCCAAAATGCCAGGATTTGCTCTCCATGTGCTCCAAAGATCAAGTGGTGGGAAGGCAGCTACCCCAGGAGTGCTGGTGATGGGAATGTGGATTCCCAGTGCTGTCTGCAAGTCCCTTACTCTCAGGTGAAGGGAAGGAACAGTTTAGGCATCCCCATCCTTTGGACTGGTCTGCCTGTTCCCAGCAGGTTTGAGTTGAAATGATGAAACAAAGACACACAGTGAGTTGCCTCAGAGAAGGCCAAGCTCCTGAGCTCCAGGTGGGGAGGGCTCTCTCCTCCTTTATAATTCATGATCCTGCCCCTAAACTGCCAGGCCACTCACAAAGGAGCCCCTCCTCCAATGTGACAAGCAGTTCAGGGAGGCAGGTTTCTGATTTCTGGAGAAAGGAAGCAGGTCCTGTTTTGTTTTGTGAAGGTCTTATCTGGCACCTTCTCCAGAAAATATATTGAAAAGTGAGCTAGCTTTTTCCAGTGACAGGCAAAGGTTTCACTTACATGGAAAAAAAAAGTAATACCACAAACTCAGATTCAGACCAAAAAAGATTCTATACAAACCAATTCATGTCATTTGGGGACTATTTTGCAGAGAGCTGAGACTCTGCTTCCCAAACAATATAAAGCAACCACTGCATCAGTCCAGCCAGTGACAGATCCAGGATCTGGCTCAAAAAGACTGGAACAAGCATAACCAAGAGGCTTTCGGATATTTTTATAATTTATTATTTCAGCATTAAATTTGTATCCTTAAAATAAAAAAGATTCTTTCAAACTATAAAACTGAATTCCAAAACTTTACTATTAAAAGATAAAGCAAAGAATAAAGCAATCTGAAAATACTCCTTACCTCCTAACCTATACTTCTGCACATGATACAAAATTAATTCAAGATCACAGGCCCCAAGCAAAACTGGTAATATTTTTAAAAAACTAAAGAAAAAAGCAGTCCCACCCATGACCTAGAAAAGAGAGCCGTGGATTCTGCCTTATGCAAGAGCTTTCTTTGTCATGAAATTTGGAACTGCAGCTCCCTCCTTCACACGCAGTTTCCCCCACACTCATGAATGACCTCACGTAGCCCACGCAGAAATTGTCACACTAAGAAAGGTGTCACCGCCAATGTGGAAGCAAGTTTTACACAAGCATTTTAAACATTTTGGGGTGCAAAAATCAAATCTAAAATTGAAACAGGGTGATCACGAAGGGGCTTTTTGCCTTTACTTAAACACATAAAGGCCTGCTTCTCTTTATGAAGCAGGCTGCAGTTACAGTAGCATTTGCCTTTAACTGGACACACCTATCTGCCTGCTTCTCTAAAATAAGCCAAAAGAAAGTTTCTAATGGTGGGTTCCCCTATGTTACCACACTACAGTACTTTGGGGATTGGAATACTATGCTGACTGATTTATTTATTTATTTATAGTGATTTTTAAAAATGGTGTTGTGTGTTGTGATATCTGCATAAAGTTACTCCCAAATACACACTCTTACAGCTTGGGGGCTTCTGAAAGCTTATATGTAGAACCAGCAATTTTGCTGGGGAAGATGGGTAAGGTTTGATCTTCTACACTAGGGTTGTAGTGGGGGAAAAGAGGGAGGTTGTGAACCCTTAACTCACGTTGCACAATACCCTGAGCAGGGGCTGGTGGGTTCACGTTGGGGAAACCTAAACTTTCTGGAAGAAACAAACTCCAAACAAGTAAAAGATATTTATTTAGCAATTTTACTGCAAGTTTGTGCTAATTAAGAGCAGCTGTTGGTGGGCAGGAACCAGTGATGGGAGGAAATTGTTTATTCCCTTTAAGAAAGAGAAGGGAGAGGAGCTTAGGGGAGAGAAGCAAAAGGGTGCCTGCACAGACTGAGTCCAGTCACACTTGAGAGAGTGTGAGCACCAGCCAGGTCGTGTCTGTGATGCCCTACAGCTAGCTTGGTTTTCAGGCTTTCCCCAGAGTGTGGGCAGGGTTCTGAGAAATAAGGGGAGAGGGAGTGCAGAAGATCGCGTGCCTTCCCCTAAGTGCTCTCTCAGTCAGCCCTACTTCAAAAAGAGCAGGGGTCAGCTACACATTTCATGGTGACCTTTAAAGTTCGAGTTCTCTATGCAAATTTTATTTAAAGAAAAGAACCTCAGTTTCAGTTCTGGTTAAGATAGTTAAGCACACCCCCAGCCTGAATCTCCCACTGAACACAGTTACACAACCTGGATAGCACGCACAGAGTAGTTACTTGAGGACTCTGAAAAGGAAAAAGGCAGATTGCAGAGGAAGACCAGGAGTAACCCAGTCCAATTAGCCTCACACTGAAAGTGACCCCGGTGCAGATCTAGAGTTGCAGAAGTCCTCTAGCTCAAGGTCTCCTAACACTCTGGAAGAGTGTGTATGTGGAGGTGGGGGAATCCTCCAGTTCCCCTCTTGTACTTTTTCGCTTTTCTCCCAGCTAAACCAACTGTGGTAGAAGAAGCCCCAGGAAAGGCTGCAGGTACCCAAAACTCTGAGGAAAGGGAAGTTTCCTCTCCACCTGAGATTGTGGCCCCAAAAGTGGGATGATCTCCCACCAGGTATTTTGTCTCGCTTCTCTTATAGAACTTAAGCACAGTAGAAGAACATATGGAGTAAATCTGGGCAGAGCAGGACAACCCAACCTTTTTAGTCAGAGGTTCCAAAATCACAGGGAACAGGTGACACAGGGGAAATTGTAGAGAACAACTTCATAAAGAGGTTTATGATATCCTGGACTCATCTCTGAACTGCAGGGCACATGGCTCTGATCTGGATATTGAAAACAGAATTGATTATTGAAATCACAATCCACAGAAAACTGTCTGGAACTTGAGGTCTAATCCCAACCAGATCAATTGCATCTAAACAACTATATCAATAAGTATATCAACATATTACAAATCAAAGTGTCCTAGTATAATGTTCAAAATCTCCATGATATAACCCGAAACTACTCAGAATATGAATCAACAGGAAAAAAATTCCAATTGATGTGGGGGGAAAACTACAACAGATGTCCCAACTATTTAATTAAAAACTTAGAAGCAAGTATTACAGAAATATGCCAAGAAGTAAGTGCATACCTGATGAAAAACAAAGGAAAGAGTCTTAACAAAGAAATAGGAGGAGTAAGGAGTTAAATGGATATTTCAGAACTACAAAATATAATAACCAAAATAAAATTTCAGTGGGTGGATTTAACTGCAGAATGAATATGACACAAAAGTTATGAAAGTGAAGACTTATCAATAGACTATATCTAATCTGAGCAACGGAGAGGAAAAAATTATTTTTAAAAAAATGAGAAGAGGCTCCAGGATGTGTGGGACAATATCAAGAGATCTAACATTCAGTCATTGAACTCCCAGAGAAGAAAAATAATCCAGTCCAGAAAAAAATATGTAAAAAGATATGCTAAAAGATCCTCAAATTCAAAAATAGAGAGAACCTAAAGATTCAAGGTGTTTGGTAAACCCCAAACAGAAAAACTCAAAGAAATCCATGCCTATATGTTGCTTATGCATAATAATATTATTATATATAATGTATATTATATATATTATTTATTATATTAGCTAATTATAATCAAATAATATATAAATAAAATTAAATACTATAAACAATAAATAATATATATCATGGTATATAATATAATATAATATTATTATATCTAATATATATTAGATATAATATGTATTATATTATAATATGTAACATTATATAGCATAATATTATTTATTATGATCTATAATATATAACAGTATATAATAATAGATAATGTTATATATAATGTATGATTATTAGCATAATTAATATATAATTTTATATTATATATTGTATAATATTATATATATAAAATATATGATGATGTTATATAATAATATATAATGTTATTATATATTATATTATGATATATAATATTATGTTATTATATATTATTATATTCGTTATATATTATATAATAATATATGTTATGTATCATAATACATATTATTATATAAGATATAATATATAATAACCAAATATATGTATTATATATTATAATATATAACAACTAAACTGTTAAAAATTAAAGAGGACAACAATAAAAATTGTTAATTTTGTGATAGACCCAGTAGTATTCCAGGGTCAAAATGGCAAGTTGAGAAAAGGAAGAGCCCCTCCCACAGAGGACCTCTTATCCTGAGACCCTCTCCCTGTTAAGGCCCTGCCCCATCTCTCCAAGTCCATCTGCTAAATGTTTTTGGCAGCAGACAGTGCACATACTGAAACCCACATCCAGAGCAGCATATTGAATCCTTATCCCATCAATCTGCCGCCTCTGCATCATTTCAGAGTGTAGGCTGGGAGGAAGGGAACCAGAAATCAAATCAACTCTGACAAGGGGAAAAAAATGCCTTGTAATTCAAACAGGCCTTGATAACTTTTAGGAAGAAGTAAAAAAGAAAAATCAAAGGACAAGGAGGAATAAATGCTCAATTCCAGATTTAGTCTCTGTTACCCTGGTGAGATGGAAAGAAATGCCAAACAAATCCGAGTTGGGTTTTGTTCTTAAACTGACATCTTTAAATTCACATTTTCTGTGTATGTCAAAATAGTTCATGTCTGGATGAGATTGAAATACACAGGTATGGATAAGCGAATAAGACATCATGTATCTTCTGTTTTTATCAAAGGCAGTAGAAAGAGAAGCCAAGTTCCTGGAGTAGAGCCACTGAGATGCAGAGATCTTCATTCATTTTCATCATATAAAAACACTACAGTGTCCTCATAGACAGTAGGTTGCCAAATTGTGGCTTTGACTAGAATAATGCATCAACTAAGAAAGGAAGGAAGGCATTCATTTGTCTTGTAAATATAGTTTACATAAGGATGTTTTGTCTGAGAAAGCAAATAGGAATTTAGAAACAGCATCAACCACATTTTCAGTGAGATTCTTGCTCTCAGTCTCTTTTTCTCTATCATGCACACATGCACACATACATACACATGAATGCACACCTTATTAAAAACATATAAGGCACCTAGACTTTCTGGGATTCAGAGTCCTAGAGGATTAACATCATCTGAATCAACATCAATCTGCTGTGGATTCAAGACCCACTTCAGTCAGAAAACTCTGACCAGTTAAACCCCGCCCACACACACACATACACATATACAAAACGTATTGGGGTTCCCCTATATATCATCCCCGCACACATATACAAGTCATGTACTCATTCCCCAAACATTAGCCTCTCAGAATGGAATGTATGAAGCATCCCACTTCAGGGTTCCCTAAAATCCTAAGTAACTGTCAAAGTCAAAGAAGTATGATTAGGAAAGGATGGGAAGAACACAAAAATCACCAGGAGGGGAGGAAAGGAATGGAAATGAGAAAAGGGGGAGAACATGACCAGAATGAAGGGCTCCCCCAACACTTGCACAGTGATCTCCATCTCCTTTCAAGTTCACCTGGACCTAGGACTGTCTTCAGGGGATATGCAGCACTTCCCTGGTGGTTGTCAGGTCACTTAGTACCCAGTCCTCATGCCAAACAGATGTCTAGCCATCAGCTCCCTCACTGTGATCATGAGGCTGCCACTCACATCCATGCAAATGCCCCAGTAGGATCTCAACCTTGGAGTCTCTCCTGTGACACTACATTGAGCTGGAAGTCTGGTAAAGCTGGGGGCTGCTGAGCAATCTTATAGAAGTATTTCAGTTTATCAACTCTAAAGAAGAAATGATTCTTATCACCAAGAATATTCAAAGTGCCTCACTCAGTGTCATATAGAGCAGGGGAGCAGGGATCATGACAGAAAGAAAACATTCCCAGAGAGCCTACCAGGAGCCAGACACATCACTGCAGCAACCACTGGCTACCCCAAGGCTAACGAGTAAAACCACGGCCCCACATGGCACAGCACTCACTTGGGATATAAAGCCTCCACTGGAAATCAGCTGTAGATACTGAAGAGTTAGCTTTGCAAAAGTCATAGCAAACCAGATGAGATGCTCTGCCTTGGAGGATAACCTGGGGTGGGCAGGAGGAAAAGGACAAAATGGGCCACAGTCGAGCCAAACACCATTTACCCAGTGATTCAAGGATATGTCAATGTCCGTGTTTCTTTTGCCTCTGTTGCTCCTATCTGGTCCTTCTGAATGTGATACAGTATTTAGTTAAGTGGATCTTACTGAATTAGAGAAAATACCCTGGTTCTGAGACATTCCTAGCATGGCTCTATATTTATAGAACATTTTTTCCATCTGAATGCACTATAAGTTATAGTGCCTGACAAGTAGTAGCAGCCCCCAAAAATGTTTCTTTTTCATCTGTGGGAAGCTGCCAGCAATTAAAACAAGGAAAAGGAAGCTGGCTGGATGACTCTGGAACCAAAAGCACTTAAACCTCAAACTTTAAATGGAAGGAAAGATCTACAGTCTTTATCACTAAGTAAGTGGCCATTTTCAGGACATGAAGAATTGTTGAATGAAGCAGACATTTTCAGAGGTCAAGTATTATTGGTTTGCCACTCTGTCACTTGCTTGACACATAGTCATTTGGTGAATGAGAATGTGAATCTCCAAGGTTAGAAATGAAATTGCCAAAAAGGCAGCTGACCTTGGCCGAATCAGATTGGAATTAGCAAGAATAAAGGACATAGGAAATTGCAAATAACTATAGCATATCTAAGCAGATAAGATTTTGACCATACTTTCTTAATTGTAGGAGAAAGTCTAACAACATTCCTTGCATTAAATTAAAACAATCTTCCACATGGAAGAACTTAAAAAGATTTTAGAATCTGAAGGCACAAACTATTTCTAGTTTTAAATGTTGTTTCATATTTGAAATGCATTGTTATATTCAGAAACCTTAAGGATGAGCTGAAACAACTCCTTCAAATGATCATGAAGTTGCAACGAATGGCAATGCTATATCTAAGTTGAAATGCAGTCAACCAGAATTACTGAATGAGAGCAAGAAGCTCTCAAGAAGGTGCCACTCACCCCCACCATACCTCATTACCACATTACTAGAAATATGGCATGAGTGAGGAATAAAAGTTTATAATTTAGGCCACTAAAATTTTGAGGGTGTTTGGTTACTGCAGCATAACCTAGCCTATCCTGACTGGTACAAGTACCTAAAAGGCACTCAATACAAAAGATTGTCATTGTTGTAAATGCATCCCCACAGAATCATCCCAATGACACACCACCAGAGATTCAACAATAAGTCAGAATAGACTGCTGACTCACTGGAAATATGGAACATGTTTTGAGTCAAACAGATGCCATCTTATCTCTAAATACCATGCTAATATGTCTAGGTAAAATTTAAACAGCTTTACAAGCAATTTAATAACCACAAAAAAGAAAAAGTAAAGTGAGACCATTCACTGATAATGACAACAGACCCCCTACACTGCAGCTTTTTGTTTGGAGACTTTTGTCTACCAATCAAGAACAAACAGATGAAATAAACCCAAAATATTTCATATAAAATGACTTAAGCTAAGACCACCTCTCTGCCTGATATTTTAAAACTCCTCTCTGTCCTGAGTGTGATGTGCACATTTGGGGATTGCCCTGGATGGACATGAGTCATGATTCCTATTCACAAATAAATAAATGCTCCCATCTATTTCAACCAGATTTTAGAACAGACTAATAGGATAGGAAAAGAAAAGAAATATATGAAAGATAATTATTGTCAGGACTTAGAGAAGTTAAGAAATGCTCAGATAAATATCATAAGGAAGTACAAAACAAATCCTACTCTCTGATCTGTTTCTAAATGCACCCTGCCCCTAACATAGTGTTCCACTCCTTTTTCCTCCTACCCAGAATTTTCTCCCCTATCGACTAATCAATTCAAGTTCCACTTACTGTTCAGAATCCAGTTCAATTCCCACATACTTCCTCCAAATTTCCTAATCACTAAGCCCCTACTCTTTGCAAAGCAGTTGCTTCAGCAATAATTGCTTGTACTTCTCATTTTATACTTAATCAAATGTTTGGTAAATCTGTTTCAAGTGTGTCACTTGTTTCTCTAACCAAACTACAAGACTTATGAGGACACCATGTGTTTCATTTCTTTTAAAATCCCCCACAGAAATGAGTCCAAGAGACATTTTTACATTTATTTAAATGCCAGGAGGAAGAACATGATAAGTTCTTGGGAGTGAAGGTAATATTTTGATTGAAAAAACATAGGGAAATTCAGTAGCTAGGCTTCATGATAATACCTTAATATAACTCAATATAAATACTATTTGTTTACTTAGGTGAAAACAAACTATTATAAACCCTAAGTGTTTCTGAACCAGCTTTGTTCAAGTTGAAATAAAACTAGAGATGACAAGGAGTTAGTAGGAACATTGGAAAAAAGCATTAACATTGCTTTAAAAAACAATCTTTGCTCTGATAGAGGTTGATAGATATTTACACAGCAGCTATCAAAAAATTTTAAGTTAAATATTCTTTATTTTGAAATAATATTATGTTCTATTTGGACAGGAGAACACAGAGCATTTCTATATACTAAAAGTCAGTTTTCAGGCAGATAACCTTGAAGCTATATTGATTTCTATAAATTTTATTTTGGTAAATGTAGAAAAATTAATTGTTTGGGTAAAAGTAAAAATCTATTGTTGTGGGAGATTTATTCCACAAAATCTTATAGAGATTAACCTTCTACCCATAACTAATCCAGTTCTATTCATTCAACTGCACAACAATGTTGTACAGATTCTCTTAAAGATAAGCAAATGCTTTTCTCTTTGTAGGAATTTATTTTACAAATAAAGTAAACTTTACCATATTTTAAAACATAGGGCACCATTTTTATTTTTTCTGACATATATTACAGGAGAAACACTCTTGCCTATCTGTATGAAACCAACCTGTCAAATTAACTGACACTCAGCATCTTCCCTACCTGTACATCTCTGCTGCTACCAGTTTAACTGCATTTGCACCAGGAGTCATTTGATTTATTCCCAAACATGTTTATATCAGTTGTTCTAGATATTAAAAGTACATAATTTAATTAGAATTTAGGTAAACTGATGAAATCTGTGCACAAATTTTTTAAAAAGTTTGACTTTCTTAAAGCGAAGTCATTTTAAGAAGAGCACTAAGTACTATTTTTAAATACTGTTGCAAGGTATGGGTGAAGTAACTGTAAAAGAAAAATGACAGAATCACTGAAATTTAGAGTGTTCTGTATAAAGATTGCTTCACAGTTCTCACTCTACTTTGAAGACACCAAAACTGGAAACAACGGGTGATACAACTGAGATGAGTTTTTGCAAGAACATCTAGAACTTCAGCCAGTTGGTGAGACACATATCAAAAGAAAGGCCAAGGAGTCTGCATGCATACGTTTTAAGCTACAATAAACTGTATGTATGTTCTTGTGAGCCACAACTCTAATCACCTCTAATACTGATGATCACAAATCAGTCACTTGGATGTTTCTACTCAGCTTGTTAACGAAATGGTGGTAGAGTTTCCTCACATGCAAAGGTGGAGCCAGTGCAAACTTTAAACCAGCTTAGAAAGATCTTAGACTAATATCCCTACACAATAATAGCAACACAGAACAGGACTGGCAACAAGGCAAAAGGATAAATAAGAGGACCCATAAATTCCCTTACATTCATTATCTAAATGAACCATGAATTTCTCTTCCTTAAATAATTTGTTCAGCATTCAACATTTTTACAGTATAGACCGAGAACATCGGCACAAATGACACAAGTCAACTGAAAGGAGGAACCATTACCGACTCTTCTAAAAACAAAACATGATTTTCTTCCAGGTGTAACTTGTCTACGGCCATACCACCCTGAACACGCCCGATCTTGTCTTCCAGGTGTAATTTAAGGAGACCAAGGACAGCAGAGCAGCCGTTAATAGAATACATCTTACACCAGGCCAGGCCTGGTGGGGGGGTGATTATTGGCTGTTGACCTCCCACCCCACCCCCAAGGATTCAGCCCAACCAATGGTGAGGTGATGCCATGAGAGAAAGCCTTCAGTCCCAAGCATCTCTCAGCTAATGGTGAACACAAGGTCTTGAGAATAAGTCATCCCAATTATAAATGAAAGTGTCCCCTCCCCGCCCCCCTCTCCCCACACACTTGTGCCTCCTCGAGGGGGCTTGGAGCTGGGATGCTGAGGTATCTGTTCTGGAAACTCTGGCAAGTGATTCTGAGCCACTTTTAGATTAAAATTTAAGGCTGCATAAAATGGTTTCCTCTGAAACCAGTTCCACACAAATGTGTTCACAAACAGATGGGTTCGATATTCTGGAATGCTGGCCCACAGTTTCCATCAAATTGTTTTCATCAAATTTTCAGAATTCGAAAAATGTAAAGAATCACTGTTCTGAACTCAGTTCCAGTCTTCTCCATCCAGAGTGTCTACACAATCCAGAAGAAACTGGAGAAGATATTGAATATAAACACTCCCTGCACAGAGTCTTCCTGATGCTTTTCTCTCTTCCTCTAATTCCTGTGTCTCCAAACTCCAATCTGTTCCCATTCTCTGTTCCCATTTCTTCACTTCTATTTTTAAATTGAAAATTTCTGGTTTCAAAATAACTCTACGAATGTCTTGGATCAAGACACATAAAAAATTAAATTTCCCTTACCCATTTCTCCTATTCCTGTATGGTTTTGCTATTAAAACCTTAAGAGCACTTTTTGTCTGTTTTGGCTATTAAGTTAATGACTTGAACAAACATACAAGCCTTTTTTTAAACTATCAGTGTTCCAGCTTGTCTATATTTTCTAAATAACAAATTAAACATAGAGACAGTGTTCTTCCTATTCCTTGTCTCAACACATCACCCTAACAAGGAAGGAGACTTGTGCTGCTTGTGTTGAGCAAGCTCCAGTCTGTGCTGGTAGTTGAGTTTTATAAATAAGATCATTCCCTTCCCAGAAGTAAGGCCCAGGCATTCAGATTTTCCAATACAATTCTCTGTATCCAGGGTACCCAAATAAAATCCAAGCACTTCAGTTTCAAACTGATGTAGCTATCTGCTACTGATTGAGGTTAATGTTCTCTAAGTGCACATTAGTTAAATAAGCCATATTTTACTATTTCTGTACAAAATGAATATTCACTATACAAAAGTACATTCCAGATCCTAATTATATAATCAGTTCAAATTTGTTCTTAAGCAATTTAAAGCAGGCTTGAAATTCTAACCAGACAAAATTGCTAAAATTAAGCTTTAAAATATATTAGTTGATTTGGAAAGTATTTGAGAAACTTTAATATTAAACAAATTTAAAATCAACATTTTTTCTGACATCCAGAATTCCATAACAAGGTAGCCACAGTATGGAGTAGAAACAATTATTAAATATGATTTCAGCCAACATGGGTTACAATTTCTATTTACCTTGAACTAGTCAACAGATTCTTTTTCAGTGGAATGGAAGTAACATCCACCTCATCCTGAGACTATTATGAGAATCATTTGGGATAACAACAGAACAAGTCTTTACAAGCTGAAAAGTAAGGTGTTGGCATAACTGTTATTCCTTTCAACACAAAAATCCTCCAAAATCTATAGCATGCTCCCACTCACAGTCATTATATTGAGGGGACAAGGGTCAGGTGTGTGAGAATCAAGGTGCGAAAGAGCCCAGTAGCTGAAGTCCTAAACAGAATAACACACATAATAAGTACAATGGCTGGCAGGTTTTCAGTCACATCTTCTGACAAACCCCTTTGCTCTGTGTTCATGATTTACACAAAAAGCTGATATGATATTTGTCCAACAGACTCACAGTGATGGCAGCTTGAAGTTCTCCCTAATCTGGCAAATAGTGAGCACTATCTGGGTTCCTTTTGCCAGAGGACATGTGCTTGAATCTGTAATGCATCTGCCAAGCCTGGGAGCTACTGGGAGAGTGTGAGGCAGGAAGCTCATCAGTATCCAGATGCCCACTCCAGAGAGACTGAGTTCAGTGCTTCATGGAGAAACATGTGGACTGAATACTCCCACATCTAGAAGTGAGTGGAGCCAGATTGGGGCCCCAGGGATCATTCACAGTTACTTCACCTTTACCTGAGCAGAGCAAAACAAATTGTTTCACACCTGTCACTCCAAAGGCTTCTCAGCATTTTTTTACTCAGATATAATTCATGTTGCGTGAAATTGACCATTTTAAATTAAACAATTTGGGTGTCTTTTAATATATACACAGATTGTGCAACCATCATCACTATCTAATCCCCCAAAATTTTCAGCACCTCAAAAAGAATCCCTGTTTCTAGCTGCAGTCACTTCTTCCCACCATCCCCAGTCACTGGTAACATTAACCCATTTCCTGTCTCCATAGATTTGCCTAGCCTGACTATTTCACTAAAATAGAGTGATGCAGCATGTGGTCTTTGGGGACTGTTTTCTTTCAGTCCGCATAATGTTTTCAAGGTTCACTCATGTTGTAGCATGTATTAAGACTTCATCCCTTTATATAGTATATATGAGATTCCTGTATATGGATATACCATATCTGTGTACCCATTCATCAGTTGCTGGATATTTGGGTTGCTTCTAACTTCTGATTCTTAATGAATCATGCCACAATAAATATTTGTGTACAAACATTGTGTAACTACGTCCCTTCAGTTCTCTTGGGTACATACTGGGAGTCTCAGTGTTTGGTCATCTCCAGGTACTCTCGAACCCTAAGATTTATGTCAACAGCCTTGTGTGAACTCACTGCCATGGTAGACAATTCAAAAGTCAAAAAAGGAAATGAAAACATGTATGGGGAAAAAGGGATTCTGCATGAAGCAATATATTGCTGATCCCAAAATGCTACTAATAATATATTTCCCCTATACTATGAGACAGCAGCAATCTTAGTCAGGATGAGAGAGTGAACCTAAGTGACACATGCTTCTGGTCATAATAAACTTGCAATATGTGCCTGCAGCAGCTGAGGCTCCATGCTGAGCATATTATATGGATTGTCTGATAGTAGCAAGGCTGGGGAAAATATGATTTTTAAAGACAAACACTGGTTGCAGCCAATTCTGCCTTCCTGCCAAAGTTGCAGAATTATCTCTAGGCCAGGCCTGAAAGGAGAGGAGAAAACAGAGGAAGCTAAATTGCCTGAGTACAAAAATGACATGTATTTAGGATTTATTGCCAAAAGCTCAGGAGAATAGGATAGAGAATGGAGATCTTAAGGCTTGAGAATAAAAGAAAGGAATTGATGTATAGGTAAGAGAAGCAGAACCAAGGGAACAGCAGCCTAAGAAGATAATTCAGTCAGTAAGAAATCTCCAACGGTCAAGAAAACTTAGACACACAAACACATATATAAAAACTCATATGTACAACCTATATATGCATGTATATATACACACATATATACATATACATACATACATACACAAATATAGAAATATATTTGATATTTCAGGGTTATTATATATTTATGTATATATATATATTTGATATATTAGGTTTATTCTTCTGCTAAATCCTCTTTAATTCCATGTCTATCCCCTCTATTTTTCTGTTCTCTTATCTGTCTCTTTCCTACTGTTTTGTTAGTATTCTTTTAAAATTTTAGATATTAGATATTAATCCCTTATTAGTGATATGCCTTGTGAATATCTTCTCCCAGACTATAGTTCATCTTTTAACTTGGTGGTACCTTTTGTTTACAAGAAGATTTTCATTTTTTCTAGTAAATAATCTACTTTAATATGACAATTCATTGTCAGTTGCCCATCTCAGGAGACAAATTGAAAAAGTCATGAATTTTTCATTTAAACCTCATTCCACCCATTATAGCTACATCTTCTTCAAATGTACTGCCATCTCCTGGTATCTGCTTCTAGTTTCTAAAATGTGGACAGTTCCTACCTCACCAGCTTGTTTGTGAGAAGTAACCAAAAGCATATATGTGCCTCCCCTAGCATGGCGACTCCTCCTCTTGGGCCACTGAAATTATTGTACGCTTTCTAAAGGTCTTATACTTTCTATAATAGCATGTATGCAGGAGCCTGGCTTATGCCATGGTTATTGGGCTGGTTAAATTGACTTTATCTTTAAAATGCACATAAAGCATCAAGCATAATAATAAGCATTTCATTGACTAAAATGTGGAAGACAAGGAAACAGCTTAGCAATTACCTCTTTAACCCATAATTACTCCACTGAATTCCCTGAACTAAAGTATCAGAGTTAAAGTAGGTGATGCAGTTAGTAGGAGATTTGTATACACACACACACACACACACACACACATATAGTCAACCCTAACACAGGCTAAAATTAATTAACAGCATTTTGTAAAAGATACTATATTTTTTTTCCTGGGAGGTAGGGTGGGAATCACAAACCAATGTGAGCAGGTAATTCAATTATATAATAAACTTTAAAATTTATAATACATTTATAATGAAAATACTTACTAAATTTTTCTGGTTACTGCAAGTTTTTACTTAGGGTTAACAATCTATGTATCCAACACATCTGACATCTGAGCATATTACACATGCTTTAAATTCAAGAATAAAAGAAGGTTCTAATGAATATTGGGTTTCATACCTCATTCATGCCTTTTTGACATTCAGGGACTGGCATCTCAGTCAGCAACACAAGACTGAATGGAAATGATCTTCATTAAGGGTACTATTGCTGACTATTGAGCAACATAGTATTTAAACTGTATTTAAACACAGTTTTTAAACTGTGTGGATCCACTTGCACTCAGATTTTTTTTCTGCCCATGGATTCTGCATTAGGGAGTTCAACCAGGATGTCAGATTTTGGTGGTTGAACCCAAGAATGTAGAACTAGGAGTGCGAATTATAAGAGATTTGAACCTCCAGTGATTTTGGTTTCTGAATGGGGTGGGGATATAGGGACACCCTGAAACCAGTCGCCCTGGTTGACATCAAGGGATGACTTAACTAAGTTCTGGGGAACCAAAAGGTATACCTGGGTTTTGCACTAAGAAGGGTTGAAAGTCCTAACCCCTGTGTTATCAAGAGTCAACTGTATTCCTGATGGCCATATACGTTCACCAATATGATTTTGTCTAATCTTCACAATTCTGCGAAAAAGTATTAATTTTTTCAGAGAAGGAGACTAAAGTTCAGAGAGGGTATGACACTTGTTCAAATCCAGTAAGTAGAGGAGCAGGATTTAAGTTTTTTACCTCAAGTATAAAAATACAAGCCCATCTTAGACATAATACTGCATATAATGAAGGATTTTCATGACATTTTTAAGTCTACATCCTTAGGTCTCCAAGAAAGTTATGTGCTAGCTTCTCCCATGTTCTACCTCTTAAGCTGCTGAATGAAGAGTCTCTTTCTAGATGTGACCTAATCACTCTGCACTTGATGAGCATGTATTTTGCTAACTAGAATTTTTAAGTGATTTTGCTATGCTCTACTCAAAGGAGGTAAAAATCAAACTAAAATTACTTGCTGTTGTATTGTATACAACCTGAATGTAGCCTCTGATTTTATGGCCAGATTCTGAAAACTCACTTGGAAATCTTTCAGTTTGGTCCAACTGAAAATGAGCAAGTGATCATCATGAAGATGGTCTTAAACATGGAACTTGATTTATCTCACTAGAGGCCTTTAGCTCATTTACACTATGGCTTTATTTATCCACATAACTTGCTTTTTTATTCCCTGAGGGAAAAAAAAAAAGACCTGCAAACCATCATCCTATAACTGCTCTATACAAGGAATCTAACATAAACAAAGCCAGCAAGAAACACTGCATTGAACAATCTCCAGGACACACCACGGCTCTGTTTATAAGATGTAAGTCAAGTCTTGCTTTATTTCACTGTTCTGCTATATTCAGATGTCTGCTTCATTTTAGATCTAAGTCCCCTGAAAAAGAATGCCCCATGCTCTATTTAATACTGCAGAGAGTGTAGTATCAGTGAGGCATTCAGACCAGCATACATAAAACAGGGTTGCCTTACTGTGGTGGTCATTGCTCACCAAACTTTTCTAGCTCTGTGACTTCCAAGCACATGGAAGATCTTTGGTTCTCTGGGTAAGACCCAGACGTCATCTCTGACAAGCTCTGATCATGAGCAGCAGTGGCATGTGTGGCTCCCAGCCAGGACATTTAATAACACCATGTGAGACTCTCCAGGGCACTCATCCCACTGCCAAGGAGACAGGCAATGTTCCAGACAGTGGTTGTGCTACCAGCCTGGGGTCCTAGGACTGCACAGAGCTACCCCCATTCACAGGCTATGGATACACAGCACAAGCAAGAAACATTCATTCTATGAGCCCTGAAAGCTGAGGGTTGCTTGTGATCACAGTATAAAGATGTGTTGCCCCTTGCCGGATACCCTAGATAAATGTGCCGTGAAAAGCACTTGGTCTCTAATGAAATGTTAGCAGATTTGTGTCATTTTGTGTCTGAGGCTAAATGTTACTATCTTGTTAGGGAAGGTCTCTTAACCTGCAGTTCACTGACACCCCAATCATGATGTTCCAAAATCTGAATTAAATGGGCTTAAGCAAAACTGAAGAGGGAAAGTTACAGTTGTAAGCTTCCAAATGGTTGGTTATAATGCATTGATGTGTCAAGGTTTGTACTGGTAAACAATAGAAAACATACTGGCTAGTCAAGTAGAAACAGAATTGATTTCTTAGCTTACAGAATCTCCAGGGTGGGACCATCACTGTAGCCACTACCACAGACTTCACTGCCTATATTGGAAGCAAACTCCACAGCTCATGTCATTACCCTGCATGCCAAAACCTCTGCTGGAACTTCAGTCACCATATCCCACCCATGTCTTTGAATCAATAAGGTACAATCTAAACTATCATGTAGGTACATCTGAATGGTGAAATCCAGGTCACATGAAAGCACTTAGGTGCAAGGAAAAGTAGGCACTGTCTTTTTACAGAAAGGTGGAGAATTCCTCAAACTCAAGCACATTCAAAGGTGTGGCAGAAAAGAATGATAAATATCCACTACATCTAAATAACTAAGGTCTTTAATGTTCATTTTACTCCATAATCAAATTTCCAGAGTCCATCTGGTGTCTACAGTTTTGTCTCCAGTTCTGCCTAGCACCCCTCCAGTGAACACTTAGTTTTTCTAGTTTCATTGTGGTCTGTAACTTGCAACCAAGGCAGCCCTGAGATGGGAATAACCATATATTCAAGAATCTCAAATTAGACAGTTTCAAAAGGGGGCTATAAAGATTCAGGTGCCCTAAAGAATTTTTCAGATTTTTTTTTCGGAGTAACTACACATTGACAGGAAAAAAAATTAAATAATGAGCATAAGATTCTCACTCTGGCTTGAGACCCCTAATTGGAGTCATAAGCTAAATATTGATTAGATTTACTTTCTCTACTGAAAGTTCTCACAGATAACTTTTTACTTAAAAAGAAAAAAAGTTAAATACATTGCCTATATATAGGTCCCATGTGTTTATACACAATACTGAATTTAAAAAAAATTCAGAAATTTTGGCCAGCTCATTATCAAATGCTACTTGGAAATACGATGTTCTAGATTAATAGTCAGCCAAAAAGTAAGGGGAAGATAGGAAGAGAATGGCCCTAAACTCTGGAATTATGTTAAAAACAAATTTAAAAAAAACCCTTATACTCAATTTCTAGATGCTCAGGTTCACTATCCCTGAGGGGACTAGTTGAACTAATATAGTAAGATATGAGAACAACAAAAACCTAAGGGCAAAATTGTGGAATAATTGTACTGAATGGCTAAGGAATCCCAAGGATTTGACTTCTTTCAGTAACTTAGGGCAGGTTCCCCACTTCTGTAAGAATGGTTTCCAAGACAGGGAAAGCAGCCCTTGGTCTATGTTTGCAGGTTGTAGCTAGAACTGGCTAATGCAGAGTGAAGATATAAGAGACCACCTGGCAGTCAAAGTCGGTGAGTAGCACTGAAAAAGAAGGTCAAAGAACATGGAGAGTTGGCATTTCCAAAGCAATCCCACTCCTTTTTCTCCTCCACCTGGTGACCATTTAACTTCCCTCTACCCCAGTGAGAAATTTCCAAGTTTTCCCAATAAATTTCCTTAAACTAGGTCATTTTTCTTGTTTAGAGCCAAAAGAACATTACATTAAGCCATTAAGTATATATACCCACATGAGCCAAGAAAAGAAAATTCTATACTTTGTTCTGCTATAAAAGTCTACCTCCACCTTCCCCCAGCTGCCTCAAAAGGTAGGCAGTAAAACAATGTAAAACAATGGCCTTTGTTCACTATGAAGAATCCTGTGGTAAGAAACAAAGGTTGGAAAAGTCCACAGACCAAGCCCCATCATGTTTACCAGTTATGGGAAGTAGGACCATGTAATAACAGCCTGAATGTGCTTCACATCTATAGGGAACTCTGAAAATAAGAGCTTCAAATAGCCTTTGGTTCTTGTATTTTTCCCAAATACAGAGTTCCAGAATTGCTTTGAAGTTATGAACAGTGTTTCTCTTTTATCAATTAATTAACCTTGTTAGGAAATAACCTACTTCAGTTAATTGAGAATTTTAGATATCTTCTTTTGTTATGAAAAAAAAAGTTGTGTGTTTTTTCTGTGCTTATAACTTACCTATACAAAGAGGCAAAAAAAACCTCAAGGGCAACAGCCATTCCCTCACAAGCTGACACTGGTCTCCCCAGCTGGATGTTCAGTTTGGCTCTGCATAACCTCAATTAATTTCTCTTTCACTATTATATCAGTGATTATAATGGTGATTATATCAGTTGTCATATGCAATCTTACTCCCTTATATCCAGCTCTGGCCTTAGGTAACTCATCTTTCTTTAATAGGATTGACTTAAAAGAACCTTAGGTTTTTGTGTAATTTATGTGCCATGTCGCAATTGAACTTAGCAACATTAACTTCATTTGGCACTTTTTAGGAAAATCAATTGTTATTTTTGACACCTGGCTAGGGGTTTTAACCTCTAATGTCTTCTGAGATCAGACAGGTAATGTCCGTGGAAAGAATGCTGAGCTGGTCTCCACTGAACACCTGATGCCCCATTAAAGGTATTTATGTTCAAATACTTCAAACACTGTGTGGCTCAAACAAAATCTTCAGAGGCCAAATTTACCTCCTGAGCCATCAACTACTTGCTTAGTTTAAATTGCATATGGTCCTAGATCACAAGGCTCATAAAACTCAATTTTGTTTTAATCATTTGGGCAGGAGAAAAATTCTTGGAAAGTGAAATTTCCCAACCACTTTTAGCAGGTAATGCCACAGACCACTACTGGAAGGAATGTGAGCTACCTAGAGAACTCAGGAACTGCTTTTAAAAGAAGTTTGTCATGCCGGTAGGTATGTGCCTCTCATGGTAAATGAAGTCACTCCTGAGACTTTCAATGAATTACAAACTAAAGAGTCAAACTCCTTGCAAGCACAAGGACCCTGAAGGCATTATAGTACAAATGGACAGGCTCAATGCCTACCACCCCTGACAGTCTCGGATTCTCTTCACAGGCTGATTCTCTTCACAGCTCAGTCTCTTCACAGACTAAAAAGGAAATCCAATTTGAGAAAACTGATAGGGCTCTCATTTCCTTGGAGAAAACAGTGTGGGCAAGTGGCACAAAAAAACCTAAAATCTCCTCTACCAATTGTTGAAAAACAACAGCGCCTCTGTGAGCGGGAGGTCTTTGCCCACAGAGATCTCCCAGGAGCTGCGGGCGGGAAGGCAGTACAGAGACCTATTCCTCACCTAACGCACATCAAACATTTGATGAAAACCTGCTTTTCTTTGTGAAGCTAAGCAACTGCTATTTCACACCCACATATTGTGCAGTGCATTCAATTACCCTCAACGACTTTGTTTAAAAATGAAAATGCTTTGCCTCCTGAGGACAGTGTGAGAGGATTGATTAATGTTGTTCCCTAAAGTACAGAAGTGTGGGTACACAGCAAAAACCCAAGGAGCTGGAAACTACTGCTGGGCCATATTTTACAGGCAATTCAAGCCTACCTGCAAGTATTTTGAAAGGAATCAGGACATCTAGGCAATTGGATAAATCAAGGGACCCAATATGCCATTTTTCCCTTTCTTGATGGCAATCACAGAATTACAAAATGAAGAGGACAGCCAGAAGTGATGAAGAAAGACCAAATTTTGCCATATGGTTTTTCAAGGGAAGAGGAAACAGCTACTATTTTTTTCTGACATATTGTTCCAAAAGAACTATAACAAACTAAGCCAGTACATCACTGAGTTCTCTAGCTCTGTGACTCAGAAGTCACTTTTCTATCCAACATATTAAATGTCAAGTAAAATATCTCCGATAAAAGAGAAAAAATTTCTTCAGGAAGTTTGGCTCCTGTTTAAGTGCCTCTTCTGTGCAAATGAGCCATATATTTTGCTATCTTTTAGATGGTGTGCCAAGCTGTAAAGAAACATCTGCCCAAGACTTCATCATAAGGACATGTAAAACATAGAGACACATCTTAGTCCCTCAGAAATCCCCTGTTAGCCCACCAAGACTTTACCCAGATATTCATAGTATCTATTTAATTAAAAAAGAAAAACCAGAAAGAAATCCAGACAAAAAGCAGAAAAAAGAAAGGGGAAAAAATTCAAATGATCCAGGATGAGCATCTAGAAGACCAGTCAGGAATCACAGAGACAACCTATTTTTGTTGGTCTGGTAGAACCTTCAAAGCTTCTATAATATACCAAGATGTGTGGGCTACAAGGTAGTCCTAATCAAAAAAGGGCGTATCTCTCCATCATGTGTCCTTTACTCTCAATTTACAATGCTCTAAGATTAGAATCCCTGGTGTTTTAATATTTAGAGCTAGTTCCTACACAGTGAGGAAATACAAGGAGTTGGGGAAGGGGGAAGAATTATATGAAGAGTACATTTCACTTCTATTTTTTTAACAGATTATTGTCTTTAAGAGCAGTATAAGCTATGATTAGAGTGGCAATATAATTGGTGATTTTATGTGCCTCCAACACCTGCAAAGGAAGCATATTGACAAGAAACACTCAGCAACCCAATTATTTCATGCAGGTTTTCATCCACCCAAAGAGCCATCCTCAAAATAGTGCGGTACCTATTACCCTTCCCCAATCTGGTTGGTGTCAATGACAAAGTAAGCAACATCCTAACCAATATTGTTTATCATTCTTCTCAACAGCAGAAGTAATTTAAATAAGATGCAAGCAGTTTAACACATAACCCCAAAATTTAATTACATAAATTATTTAATTGTGTATTCAATTTATATTTTATCATGACTAAAAAGGAACAAGCTAAGTTACAGCGAGCTAAGAGATCTGTTTCCAAAACAGATTAGATAGCTGACCTTTCCACTTTGAGGAACATTTTAACTCAAGTGTGAAATAAAGGAGAAAATAAAATCTTGAAGAAATTCAAGATTCCCACTATCTAGGGATTTGGGGAAGTTAGAATGTAAATAAAACAAGGAAATAGCTAGGAAGAAATAAATCAAGGAAAAATTTTTCCTGAGGAGGCTAAAAACTTGAACACTTAAAAAATAGCAATAAACCTACTTCTTCCTTATATATTTTTAACTAAAGACATTTAGAGCGTGAAAAGTTGACATTTGTGGAGCCATTTTGAAAATGGAGCCAGGTAGTGCAATTATGGAGAAACTGCATTACCAGTTGTGCTTGTTCTGAGCCAAAAACCTTTAGACTGGTCTAAAAAAAATTTAATTGTTTTTGGAAGTCATCAAAGAGTTGTTTTAGAAGTCATCTGTATCGCAAAGACTGATGACAATGGACTTTTTACCAGAGAAGAGAATCAGTAACCAAGAATACATAGCCAAGAACATTTTTAACTTGTTAATACTAGTTAACTCTTTCTTTTTTTTAACTACTTACCTCATCTCCTTTTTCTTCCCATAAAATCCCCAACTATTATCTCTTCTTGGGGAACATCACAGGTTCTATCTAAATCCCTGTACATCAAACACAATTTATTTTATCTCAAATAAATATGCTTTGCCTTTTTAAACAACATCCTAAGAGTAATGGTTCTTGTATTTTTACATATGCATATCTCAGAAGTAAGCATTTACTAGGAGTAGCTAAGGGCAAAGTGATCCTTTCGATCAAGAACAACTCTGGACACAAAACATTCTGTCTGAAATGGATTACCAGGTCACAATCTGTGCAAAAAAAAAAAAATATCACAACTCAAAATGCACTTCTGTCATCACTCCAGATTGGGGAAAGATCAGCATGGATAGAGGACTGGTGTGGGACAATTTCCAGGTCATGTTCCTTGGCCTGAATATTCAAGGATGAAAAGGGCATGAATCAAAGGAAAGATGGACAGGGCCCTTGCAGGTGGAGGAGTCAGCAAGATCAAAGGAATGGGAATAGAATATAGCAAATTACACTAAAAGAATGACTGAGGTTAAAGACTCAGGATGATGAGTGAAATTTAAAGCTACCATTACCAATATATGACACTGTGCAAATATTGCTTCTATTTTAATTTGTTTCTATTTTAATTTTAGTAAGACTGAGCCCCAGAGCTCTGGCTACTGTCTCCACCTCATCAGCCACCCCACTCTCTAGTTGATCTCTTCCAGTCTCCTGGCTTTGATGCCACTATAACTCCTACTTTGCTGTCTTCATCCTGGATACTCCTCCAACTCAAGGCTCATATGTCCAACTGCCTATTTGACATGTCCATCTAGAGATCTAAAGGAGATCTTAAACTCAACATGTATGAAAACAGATTCCTGATTTCCATTCATTGTCCTCAAACCAAAAAATTAAGCAATGAAATGACTCCTCTTTCATCTTCCTTTAAAATACACTCAGACCACTTCTTGCACTACCACATCTACCATGGCATCGGCATCTGATCACAACTTCCAGCCTGGTCATGGCAACAGCCACCCAAAGGAGCATGGGCGAACTTTCCCTCCAGTGACCTTTGGTCTAAGCAGCCCAAATCTTTCCCCTTGCAGGGCAGGTCCCAGGTATCAATAGCATTATCTGAAATGGAGACTAGATTTAAAGAGTGATTCTTGAACAGGTGAAAACAGAAGCAATAGTGACTCAGAGGATGTAAAAGAAGTGCAGGGCAGAGTATCAAGGTGGGGCCGAAGGACAAAAGAACTCCAGCTCTTAGGAAATATCAACAACTAATCACCTGTGCCATCCCTGCTAATCTTTCTTAATTCTCAGGGTAGGATCCAAGACCTTCATTATGGCATTGGTCACATTACTGGAGACTTGTATAGTGTGCCTCTCCCTCTGGACCTCAAACTCATTTTATGTCTCCCATTCCTGATGTGGCACAGGGAGCCTGGCAAGTGCCTGGCGAAAGTGTATCATATGCAAATACAGCATCGTGAAAATTGCAGTAGTTACATAAAGAAGGAAGAGGCTGGGTTCTTCAAAAAGAGCAAATTAAGACTTTACATCAGAAATAAGGTTTCGGGGGGGGGGAGTTAAGTTTGTCCAAAAAAGACAACACTGATGACCTAGTGAGGAACAGCAGTAGTGAGAAAAGGAAGGAGGGAAGGAAAGCAGTGGAAAAGATGGGTGAGGAGGTGATAAAGAGTAGGTTAAAATTGGGAAACTAAAATAAACAGAGTGGAAAGAAGAGTATCCCTCCCCCCGGGAGATGGTGAAGAAGGGGATATTTTTTAAAAGTTTTAAAAAGAGCAGCGAGGTAACCAAAAGAAGTGTCCCCAGAGGATGTAGCTGGGGGTAATGGCTATAAAGACCCGGCAGGCTTACACCTGCAGTTCTTAATGTTTTCACTGCCAAGTACCATGTAAATTACTGAGCTCAGAAAAGAGGGTAGGAGACCAGAGGTGCAACAGAGGTTAAAATTGGACGACTTGATGAGGTGTGAGCCAAGAAGTTAATGAGGTCAGAAGAGCAACACTGTGCTGTAAGACAAATCCAGGTTATTACTTCAGACCTGAAGGTTCCAATTAGTTCCCCATTAAGTGGTGCTGGGGGTTCCACTTCTCACCCTGCCTATATCTGCGGTGGAGTTCAAGGAAAATTCGGCTGTGGAGTGGATCTTCAAGATGTGATGAAGGGAGGCAGAAAAGCAGTTTGCGGTGGGATACCCACCGAGTTTGTCCAAAACGCAAGGAGAAAATTGGGAGAAGCACAGAAGATAAACAAAACCAAAACTCCTTTCTTTGCCATTCACTCACCCCCACCCCCACTCCCACCCCCACCCCCACTAAAATGTAACCTCCCAGAAAACAGGGCTTTGCGGTTGACTGCTGGATGCCTGCTTAGCCAGAGGCCTGCTACACAGTCTGTGGCAGTAACCGTTGTCGATATTGAGGGCATATGCGATATTAGGTCGCATTTACCTATCTGGACGTTGAGGAGGCACCAGTGGAGCAGGGTTGAGAGCGCAAGGGTAGGAGAAGCAACAGCAGATTTTTGTGAAGGTCTAGTTGGGCTCACCCAAGAGAAACACCCAAGAGAAGGGAACCGCAGCGCAGCGGGGGAGAGGACTCGGGTCCAAGGCCCAAGACTGCACCCGTTTGCAACTGACCTTCCGGCGGGGAAGCCCGCGCGGGGCGCAGCAGCCCGGCTCCGGAGTCCCGCTCCCGCCGCCCCCCCGCAGTGCTCGGCGCCCGCTGCGCACGTAGGTCACCTGCCTCCTGCTGGCGCCCCGCAGCGGGCCGGCAGCCGGCAGGTGCAGCGCGGGCGGCTGGGGTACGGGGCCCGACGGGACGCTGCGGGCTGGGGTAGGGGGCCCGAAGCGCCTCAGCTCGGCGCAGAGCCGCAGGCCGAGCAGCAGAGAGGCGCCGAGCAGACACCGGCGCAAGGCTCCACAGCCCCTCCCGGGAGGCCTCTCTCGTGCCATGACGGGGGCCAGCCCCGGGGGTGCGCCCAGCCACCCGCGCGTGGCGTCCGGCGGGCAGCAGGGATACCGCCCGGTGGGCCTGAACTGCCAGCTGTGGGAACTCCCCCGCGGGCCCGGGCCGGGGCGGGGGCTGGGACCCGCCTTCCTTCCTCCGCTCCAAAGAAGCCTCGGTGTAACCTTATCCTGCCTGCCCAGTCGAGCGCGCCGGGCCACTGGGAATAACGAGGGGCGAGGGGTAGGGCGAGGGGCGACGAGCCAGGAGAGGGTCCCCGCGGTGCAGGTAACTGGGCTGAACAAGAAGCTGAACCGCTCCCGGGTGGCCCCTGGAGAAGCTCCAGGCTTCCCAAGACTGGTGGATTTGAAAGCTACATGACCAGAAAAGACACGTTCCTAACAGGATCCTGGACCATAACTTCATTTTCTAGTACTAGTACTGTTGAAGGAACAGGAGGGTAGGTGATCTGCCAGGTCCCTTGCTCCAAGGAACAAGTTCTGATTGTCAAGCAGTTTGTGCCAGTGAGCACAATGTAAAAATAAATCGCACGTATGCTCAGGTTTACAACTTCTCCCTGCAAGAAGAAAGGGAGAGAGGGAGAAGAGATTAGCCCTCAATGCAGAATAATCGAATTAGAGTTATTCCATTTCTAAATTCTGCCTGGAGCTAATCCATGCTTTCTCTCCGTGTTATGAAATGTGTGGGGGCGAAGAAGGAGAGTGAAAAAGCCCGCTAAAGACATCTGACAGCAGCGAGAGAGAACAGAAGTTGCTATGGAATGATGTAAATCAAATTAATTTAGCCCCAAACACACACCTCCCTGCTGTCTTGCAGAGATACAGAGTGACAAATTTATCTTTCCACAAAATGCTCCCCAGCTGGTATTTCCATCACCACCTTGACCTTAATTATTCAGACTGAAAGCTCTCAGCCTGAAGTCCAGTGTTGGCTGTTGCATTTTCAGTTGTTAGCAGAACACTTACCCACAACCCCTTTGAGGTTTGGGTTTGGGTTTTAGGTTTAGGCTTGGGTTTGGATTTGGGTTTGTGATCACACTTTTTCCACATGCTTTTTTGTTTTATTCTATGCTTTATGCTTTCATTTGCCACATTTGTATGTGAGATTAGATGGGTCCCTTCTCATGTGCAAATCCTCACCACCTCTTTTCTCCCTAGAATAGCCTACGTAGGGTGCCCAAAGACCAAATATGGAGCTCCACCCCAAACTTGAATGTTGGGAATTTTCCATAGGAAGCCTCCCTTTCTAAAATCCCCCTGTGTTTAAGAAAGACTGAATTCATTTTTGATCACTCTACAAAGTGATAGGGCAGTTTCTCTATGTTTAACAAAACTTCTCAACCCAACTTAATTCATTCCTTGCCACATCAGGTCCTCGGGCTCTTGAGTCCTTCTTGATGGTTGGCTTTTTCTCCCCTTAAGATGCAGTTTTCCAGCCCTTGCAAATAGGCTCTGTTTTAAAGAATCAAAGTACATTTCTTCCTGGCACAAGCACTAAGATAAAACCCTCACATCTATGGCTATTCAAACAACACGAGCTGTTGTGTCAGAATTGAACTGTGTGCTGAAGCAGGACCTGACTTTTACAAATTGTGAGATTTTTGGGGAAAAACTTAACCTATTTGAGTCTCAGTTTTCTCTTGCATGAATCGGGTTATAAATCTGGTAGGATTACAAAGACTGCATAAAATATTTTATGTTCAGCATCTAAATAATGCCTGGCCCACACATGGAATTCTATTAAGAATAATATTTTTGAATATTAAAAATATTAAGAATAATTTTATTTTGAATATTAAGAATAACATATTAAAATATCTTTATTTAATGATAAAGGACAGTCATGAAAAAACAAAATGTAACCACTGATTCCAAGTAGAAAAGCCTAAGGGAGTCTAAGAAGATTTATAAGTATTTTATACAGTATTCTCAAGGATTAGGAGTACCCAACAATTGCAAGAAGCAACCATTAAGAGTCAGGATCCGACAAATGTCTTTTATTGTTTATAATTTTGTAAAGCTAGTTAAGAAACAATTTGTATTTTACTTGGTAATCTTGGATCACTGACATCTGATATAGACTTTGCTAGAAGTTTCTTTTCTACCAAGTCAGCACAGTGCCACTAAGTAAATAAGATTGCAATATTACTGATTTATACCCTCTGCTCACCTGTTGTGCTACTCTACATAGGGAGTATCCTATTTTATCAGAATGGAGGATATTTAATAATAGTCTGGACTGGGTGTGGAGAGGGGGCACACAGAACAGTGTCACTCTTGAAGAGAATGGGTCAGATGACCTCATGTTTTCCCTTGTCTCATTTCTGTGGTTCTCTAGGAATGTTTCCATTATGGAAAAAGAATCCAAATAAAAAGCAATATATGCTTCCTTCCTTTATCTTTTGCAACTGTTTCTTTGTATTTATTATTAATAAAAAGGAATTAAGTGTATGTAGCATCATTAACTTTCTAGGTAGAAATCTCCCATTTTTAGCTCCTACACAATATTTTTCTGTTCCACAGATGATCATGAATAGTGAAATGGGTCAGCTAGTAGGCTGGAGAGGCAAATCTAACTCATCACTGTCATAGCTGACAAGCCATCTTTCATTCATGACCTTTGCTTTTCTCACAGAATTGAACTTGTCTCGGTCGTTTCTGGATGTGTTTCAAAAATGCAGATAATCATTAACCACTGAGTCATAGGTTGGTAAATTAAATGTGCAGGTCAGTAAACCACAAAAGCAGCTTTCATCAAAGCACAAATTACATAGTCCTTGAGATTTCAGCCGGGAAAATGAGTGAAACAAAACATATTTTACTGCTAATCTCCTAGATACCATACATTCCAACTTGTACACATGCTATAATACTGTGGTTCTCAACCAGAGCTAATTTTGCCTCTCAGGGAACATTTGGAAATGCCTGAAGACATTTTTGGTGGTTACACAGGTGAAAGTGAGGGGGATGCTAAAAAACTCCTCCAATGCAAAGAACAGCTTCCTGTATAGCCATATATGCTAATCAAATTTAGAAAGGGGAATAGAGGTAGATAGTCTAACATCAACATCTTTCCTCAGTCCCCATGTAATTATCTTCATGGTGGGAAATATATACAACCCAAAGAAGATATCACCAATTACACATGATATCAAGATTCAGAGATAACTACCCTATCAGATTTTTCTTATGCACATATATATATTACAAAAATGGAAATAATGCTACATGTTTATATAGTCTGATTTTGTAACATAATATACTATATAATTTGCATAATTACATAAGAAAATATATTACTAGATAAATTGTCAAAAATATGCCATTAAATATGTCATTAAATTATATGTAAACTATAATTTATCAATATCAATAATATTATGTCTGGCATTTACTTAAAAATCCAATAAGGAGATGGACAATAACTGATGATAAAATGAAGAATGGCCGTGAGTTGTTCATTGGTAGCTGGGTGATGGAATTCACAGCTCTCAGTTTATTGAGAATGTTTAAAATGCTCCATAGTAAAAAGTCATTAGACAGTAACCTACTAGCCTATAACATCATTTTTAATGATTGCGTGCAGTACTATTGATAGGATGTGCCCCCCCATTGTCTCCTGTTTAAGATTGCAGATTTCAAGGACAGGTATGCTAAAATGGGAGAATAACCTCAGTTGGAATTTCCCTTCAGGGAGATGCAGGGTGAGAAAGAAGTGAAATATGGTCAAGGTGAAACAGGTTTCCTGGAAGGTGGGAAATCAGGGTATATAAAGGGTGTGCAAACAAAGA